>JAODAL010006707.1:0-131111 GCA_025379985.1 Phyllomedusa bahiana
TTTTATGTATCACAGAGCTCAGCTTCTCTCCCTCTACCACCCTTGCTCTTGCATAAGGCACCATAAACCACCTGACAGTTTCTCTATTACCCCTTACTGCCACAGCCAGTTTTGACCCTCCTGACAGAGCCCCATTTTTAAAATATGTTTTGCAACTATAATCTTATACTTTTTCCAAATTTTCACAATATTTAGATATTTTTCACAAATCAACAAGGATTGTATGGAATAAAATATCTAACTAACATAAAGCACAATGTGTCATGGGAAAACAATCTCTGACTCACATGGATAGTTAATAGTGTCAAAAAGTTATTCTCACATAAAGTGGTTTACCTGTTCCAACTGTCCCAGAAATACCGTAGTGAAGCTACAAATCTATAGCTTTGTACGGTTCTAGTGCACCCCGCCTCCCGCACGCCCCCCGAGATCGGGCAAATTACAAAGCGCCACACGTGTTATGTAATGCGCCCGAAAATGGCGTGCAGGAGATTTAAACATGTATGAACGGGGCTGCACCTGACATCGGGCTGAAAAGACGCCAGATATCTGCCGCAGCCCCGTTCATACATGTCGTCCATTCATTTCAAGCTACTAACCATGACCTACAAGGCTCTCCATGACCTCTCCCCTCCATACATCTCTGCCCTAATTTCCAAATATCTCCCCCACGCACTCTCCGTCCTCACAGGACCTTCTCCTCCTGCTCTCCCCTTATCAGCCCCTCACACAACCGTTCTCCAAGACTTCTCCCTTGCTTCACCCCACACCCCTGAACTCATGCCCCAACACATCAGACTCTCCTCCACTTTCACCAGCTTCAAAAGCAACCTGAAGACCCATTCTTCAGGCTTACCTAAACCTTCACTAAACTTGTCACACTTCCTCCACAGACTGTCTGCCCCCTCACCTCCTGTCTCTTTCCCCCTCCTTGTAGATTGTAAGCCCTCGCGGGTATGGTCCTCTCTCCCTCTGTCATGCCAATTGTCATTATCCCTTATCACTGTACTCGTTTGACTTATGTAATGTATGTAACCCCCTCGAATGTACAGCGCCCTGGAATCAATGGCGCTTTAAAATAAATAATAATAATAATAATAATAATATGTTCCCCTTGTAATTGTACAAGCTTTCTCCCATGTCCAAGGACATACTAATAGGTGAATATAGATTGTGAGCCCCAGTAAGGCAGAGACAGACTGACATCTATGCACAGTACACAGAATATGTAGGCACTATGGGCGATTTATGAAGCTCGCCACATCGGGGCGCATCTTTTCGCCAGTTTTCCGGAGAAATTTGCGCCTGATTTATGTCGGCGCCGGGGTGCGCTCATACATTTCATGTAAAGTCCGCCGTGCCTCACCAGTGTGTAGGGCGCAGTGCGGGGACTTGGCCGCAGTGCGGGGCTGCGCCTAACATTCGCCGTCCGAGGAGGTGCGTCATACATGCGAGGAAAAGTCCGCCACGCCTCGCCAGTGTGTGGGGCGCAGTGCGGGACTTAGGCGCAGAAGGGACTGCGCCTCACATGTATTCTGATTCGAGACAGGCTGGAAAACAGCGAGAAATCATTAAATATGTCCATCAGAGTATGAATCAAAAAATCGCCTTTATAAAGGCGTAAAACATTCTCTGAAAAAAGCTAAACCTACTAAAAAAATACATAAATAAAATCACTTTCCAAAAATCCAAGAACGGCGCACATCAGGAATTTGATTTGGAAATTCCCGGGAAATACAGTAATTCAAATTCTGTAAACTCTTCTCATTGGTCGGCAGAAACCAGCCAATCAAAATAGTAGCGACAGTGACCCATTAAAACCTAGGAAAATTTTTAAACCAATCAAATTCAAAGCGGGACAGTTCAAAAAACAGTAAAAATGCAGAAAAGAGCTGATTGGTTAGCTAGCGGGGCTTGGCAATCCGGCCAATCAGAAAAAGGAGCGACAGGACTCATTATAACCTATGGAGAAATATTGACCAATCAAATTCAAAGGCGGGACAGTTCAAAATACAGTAAAAAGCAGAAAAGAGCTGATTGGCTGAGCTAGCGGGGGCTTGGCTATCTCGGCCAATCAGAGCGCAAATTTTACTTGTCCCATTAGTCTATGGACAGATCGGGGGCAATGAAATCTCAGCTCTCAGCGCCGTGGGGAAATGGAGTATGGATTAAAAAAAATATTTTTTTTTAGGTGTAAAAATATTACCTGAAAAAGAGCTGAAACCTTCTATAAACATAATCAATCAAATCCCTAAAAACCCGCGTTTGTCGCTGTCACCGGCGCTACATAAGGAATTGGTTTATAGAAATTGCCGGGAAATACAGAAATTAAAATTTCTTTAAGCTCTTCTCATTGAGCGGCAAAAACAAGCCAATCAGAATAGACGACAGAGACCCTTTTATAACCTATGGAGAAATATTGACCAATCAAATCAAAGGCGGGACATTCAAACTACAGTAAAAATGCAGAAAAGAGCTGATTGGTTGAGCTAGCGGGGACTGGCTATCCCAGCCATTCATAGCGTGAGCAACTTGTCCCATTGTAGTCTATGGAGAGATAGAGGCAATAAATCTGGGCTCTCAACGCCGGGGGCATGGAGTGTGATTAAAAAAAATAATTTTTATTAGATGTAAAAAATTATATTAAAAAGAGCTGAAACCTTCTAAAAACAAAACAATCAAATCCCTAACAATGCTTTTTGTTGCCGAGACCGGCGCTACATCAGGAACTGGGATATAGAGAATTGCCGGGAAATACAGTAATTCAAATTGTTTAAGCGCTTCTCATTGGTCGTCAGAAACCAACCAATCAGAATAGGAGCGACAGGGAACCATTATAAGCTATGGAGAAGTATGGCCCAATAAAATGAAAAGGGGGACAGTTCAAATACAGTAAAAAAAGGCAGAAAAGAGCTGATTGGTTGAGCCCAGGCGGCAGATATGAATCCACCAATCAGATGTACTACGTCTATTTTGAATGGAGAAAGAAGGGTGCGATAGAAGGGCGCCCTAAAAGTTATTACTGTCTATGGGAAATATTCTAGTACTGTGAAGAGGGGCTCGTCCTGCTTAGCTAATAAACGCTGAGCTACCTTCTCATAGAGTTCTATGGGAAAAGAAATGCAGAGCGAGCTCTTTTTGTGATTGGCTAAGTTAAAAGAGGCGGGGTTTAATTTTGGACCAAATGGGAGAGCGAGCGACGCTCCTATGGGTTTTCGAATGCAATCTGTAATAAAACTGTACATGGCAGAAATCACATGATAAAAACTCCAAAGTTGTACCGATGTTTTATAAAAATGATCAATAATATGGTGTAACTAAAAAAAAAATATTAATTCAATAAATCCATTTTTATTTCTTTATTTTTCTTTAGCCAATGATCAATAGTATGGGTTGCCCACGAAAATAAAAAAAATTAAAAATAAAATTTATTTAATTTAAATTTTTTTTTTGGGTTACCCCCATATTATTGATCATTTTATATACACATCGGTACAACTTCGTGAGTCTTATCATTTTAATTTCAGGCACGTACAGTTTTATTACAGATTCCATTAGAAAACCCATAAGAGCGTCGCTCGCCTCTCCATTGGTCCAAATAACCGCGGGCCCCTTTTAAAAATTTGGGCCCAATCACAAGAGAGTTCGTCTGCATTTCTTTTCCCCATAGAACCTATGAGAAAGTAGCTCAGGCCGCTGAAATTTGGCTGAGCTGGACGAGCCCCTCTTCTCCCCAACCAATCACAGTCCTAGAATATTTCCCATAGACAGTAATAACTTTTAGGGCGCCCTTCTATCGCGGCCTTCTTTCTCCATTCAAAATAGACGCACTACATCTGATTGGGGGAAATTTATACTGCCACCTGGGCTCAACCAATCAGCTCTTTTCTGCCTTTTTTATTGTATTTTGAACTGTCCACCTTCTCATTTTATTGGTCCATACTTCTCCATAGGTTATAATGGTTCCCTGTCGCTCCTATTCTGATTGGTTGGTTTCTGCCGATCAATGAGAATAGCTTACAGAATTTGAATTACTGTATTTTCCCGCAATTCTCTATATCCCAATTCCTGATGTAGCGCCGGTCTCGACGACAAACGCGTTGTTCGGGATTTGATTGATTTATGTTTATAGAAGGTTTCAGCTCTTTTTCAGAGAATATTTTACACTTAATAAAAATGATTTTTTTTTTATCATACTCCATGGGCCCCACGCCGCTGAGAGCCGAGATTTCACTGCCCGATCTCCCATTGACTACAATGGGGCAAGTAGCTCGCGCTCTGATTGGGCCGGGATAACCAAGCCCCGCTAGTTCAACCAATTTAGCTCTTTCTGCATTTTTACTGTTTTTTAACTGTCCCACCTTTGATTTTGATTGGTCAATATTTCTCCATAGGTTATAATGGGTTTCCCCGTCGCTCCTATTCTGATTGGCCAGGATTGCCAAGGCCCCCCCTAAACTCAACCAATCAGCTCTTTTCAGCATTTTTACTGTTATTTGAACTGTCCCACCTTTGATTTTGATTGGTCAATACTTCTCTATATGTTATAATGGGTCACTGTCGCTCCTATTCTGATTGGCCGGTTTCTGCGACCAATGAGAATAGCTTACAGAATTCGAATTACTGTATTTCCCGGCAATTTCCACGATCCTAATTCCTGATGTTGCGCCATTCTAGATTTTTGGAAAGTGATTTTTTTATTTTAGGTTTTTTTTAAGGTTTGAGCTCTTTTTCTGATAATGTTTTACACCTTTATAAAGGTGATTTTTTTGGAATCCTACTCCATGCCGCATGGCGCTGAGAGCCGAGCTTTCTCTTGCAATCTTCTATATGTTTCCTCGCATGTTCCTCTCCGGGTCCACTTCGCCTCCGCCGGGTCAAATTTTGACCAGAATCAACCAGGGCTGCCTGTCGGAGCTGCCGAGCGCTGCAATGCGACCGCACTTTGCCGACTCGCGATCGTACATGCCTCGGAGTTTTCGAGCACGCCGCGTCCCGCCCCGGAATGCCCACACCGCGCCCATTGCCCGCCCCTTTATGCGAGGCGCATCTGAGTGTCGAACGCTGCGCCTAACATCGCATCCCTTGCGTCCGACAGGGGGATTCGGGCCGGTGAGGCGTAGGTTACGCCAGAATACAGGCGAAAAGCCTGTTCATACATGTCGCCCTATATTCGCTAACGAAGTAAAATAAAATGGTGTCATTTGCTTTCCATCGAGGTTGTGCCATTGTTGCTGGTAAAATTAATCAGTAGAGCCATTCTTGTAGTCAATGAGATATGTTGGGATTAATTTCAAAATGGTTCCATTATGTCTCTCATGACTGTACAGAGACATACATGTCTGTGGAGATATTCTTAAAACGGGAAAAAGAGGTTTTTTAAACCCCGCTTTTTGATGGAACAAAAATTTTTTGGGGTTTTCAAGCAAACGTGCCATTTTTTCCGGCCCCTTCCAAAAAAAAACGGGTTTCCTTTCATTTTAAAAAAAAGCAAAATTAATCAAAACCCCCTTGGTTTAAAACTGTTTCAAGAATTATAATTTGCTTTAAAATTTCAAAAAAAAATTGGGGATTTCCCTGAATAACCCCCCCTTACCCAGTTTTTCAAAAAATTTCTTTTTTAAAAAAAAACAAAAAGGTTGCTCGTTACAGCTTGTCATTGGAATTTTTGGGGGGTTTTTAGGCTTGCTCTAGACCTTTCCCCTCCCTTTGGGCCCTTCACGGTTTTTAAGCAAAAACTGCTTTTACATTATTGAATGTAAAAGCTGAAATAAGAATTATACATATTTTAATTGTCTATTTTAAGGAGCAACAATATACTATTATAACACTATACTTTGATCAATATTCTTAAAATACTTAAAGGAGCCTGTCAGGTAGTTTTGTCCCCCTATCTGATGGGAAGGGATTGAGGAAGGGGAAAAAACCCCTCTGTGAATTTTATAGGGGTTTTTATGTAGAGGAGAGGGCTGACTTGTGAAATTAGGGTTATTTTAGAGGAGGGGGGCTGAGCTCTGTGAATAAAGGGGGTTTTATTTATAGAGAGAAAAACTGAAAATCTGTGATATACAGGGATTAAAATGTTTAAGGGGAGGAAAACTGAGCTCTGTGATTTTAGGGTTTTTGATAGAAAGGGAAGCTGAGCTCGTGATTTTTTGGGGTTTTATGGGGTAAAGGAGGGGAAGCTGAGCTCTGTGACATTAAAGGGGTTTTATGAAAAGAGGGGAAAAAAAAGGGCCAGCTCTGTGTTTATATAGGGTTATAAGATAGAGGAGGGGAGCTGGGGCTCTGTTTTTATATTTTAAAAGGGGTTATATGTTAGGGGAGAGGGGCTGAGCTCTGTGATATATAGGTTTAAAATGAAGAGGAGAGATACTGAACCTGTGTTTTTATAGGGTTATTAATTGAGGGAGAGAAGGAGCCTGTAAAATAATAGGGTTTTAAAAAAAAGGAAAAGAGGAAGAAGGGTGAGCTCTGTGACCTAAGGGTTATATGATAAAGGAAGAAAAAATCCAGCTCTGTGATAATAGGGTTTTAAAAAAAAGAGGGGGAGAAACTGGATCGTAATATAGGGGATTATTATAAGGAAAAAAGCTGAGCTCTGTGACAAAAGGGTTTTAAGATAGAGGAAGAAAAGGGCCACCCCTTTTATATATAGAGTTATATGATAGGGGGGGGGAGAGAGGCTGAGTCTTTTAAAAAATATGGGGGTTTTTATATAGAGGAAAAATACGAACTTTTGGGGATATAAGGGTATATGAAGAGGGAGAGAAGCTGAGCCTGTAATATTTTAGGGAATATGAAATTTGAGGGAGGGAAAATTGGGTTGGGGACCCTTAAAAGGGTTTTTAAAGAAAAGAGGAAGAAAAGTCCAGCTCTGTTATATATAGGGTTATATGAAAAGGGAAAGGAGCCCGAAACTCGTGATTTTATAGGGGGTTTTTTGTAGAGGAGAGAACTGAGCTCTGTGATATAAAGGGTTAAAATGATAGAGGGGGGAAAACTGAGCCTGTGAAAAATTTTTGGGTTTATAGGTTTATGAGGGTGGGGCTCGTGATAAAAGGGGTTTTTGTTTGGGAGAGAAGCTGAGCTTGGGATATATAAAAGGGGTTTCGTTTTGAGGAGAGAAGCTGAGGTTTTGTGATATATATGGTTTTTATTATAGAGGGGGAGAAGCTGAGCTCTGGTTAAAAATAGGGGTTTTTTTATAAGGAGAAAAAGCTGAGTTCTGTTATATATAGGGAATTTTATAAATAGGAAGATGTTTTTCTCTTTTGAAAATATAGGGGGTTTTATGATAGAGGGAAAAAATTTGGCTCTGTAATATTTTAGGGTTTTTATATTTAGAAAAGAAAGTTACTCGGGTTATTATAGGGTTTAAAATGAAAAGGGGGAGAACTGAGTTTTGTTTATATTAATGGTTTCATGATTTGAGGGGAGGGAAACTGAAACTCTGTGATAATAGGATTAAAAATGATTGAGGAAAAGAACAAGGGCCCCGGGGAATTTAGGGGTTAAAATGATTTGAGGGGGGAGAAAACTTAGCCCCCGTGAAAAATAGGGTTTTATGAAAATTGGAAGATGTTTAGCCCCCTGTGATATATAGGGGTTTTATGAAAGAGGAAGAAGCTTAGTCTGTGAAATTAGGGTTATATGTTTTGAGGGGAAAAACTGATTCCCCTGTGATATATAGGGGGGTTTAAGATAAGGAGAGAAACTGAGCCCTGGGGATATATGGGGTTTTATGATAGAAAGGGGGAATTGTTGAGCTCTGTTATTTTATAGGGTTATATGAAAAGAGGAAGAAACGAGTCTTTTGATATAAAGGGGTTTTATGACAAGAGGGGGAGGGGCTGAGCCCTGGTGATATTTTAGGGGGTTTATGGGTAGGGGGAGGGGTTTCTGACTCTTTTGATATTTATGGGTTTTTTTGATTTGAGGGAAAATGTGGCTAAAGTGATATTTTTTAGGGTTTTATGATAGGGAGAATGCGGAACTCTGTGATTTATGGGGTTATTGATAGAGAAGAGAAAACTGGGCTCGTGGGTTTATAAAGGGTTTTATGAAAGAGAAAAGAAGCGAGCTCTGTGATTTTAAAGGGGTTAAAATGATTGAGGAGAGGTGCTGAGCTCTGTTTATATATAGGGTTTTTTATGATAGAGGCAGGGGGGGTCCCAGGCAGATTCATTCGGGCAAAGAGCCCCCAATGAGGCCCGGCCCGGTGCCCCCAAACTCGGCGCCTCCAGGGCCCGGGCCTGGGCCTGGAAGGGGATCCTTTGGGGGGCGGGGGGGGGCAGGCCCCTCTTTTTCCCAAATTTGGGGACGGTAGGGAGCAGTGTACCACAAAAATTCAGCCACTTAAAAACAAAGAGGTGCCCGGGTCCCCAGGGTTTGCTCCTGTCCCCCTGCGCGGCAATAACTCCGGAGCAGTGGAAAAAAAAGCCCCACATCCCCCCCCTTTCCCCCGGGGCTTCTACCCCGCCTGGAAGTGTTTAAAAGCTAAAGGGCTACCCTTAAAAACCCCTCCCTCCTTTCCCCCTCATCACGTCTCCAAAACCCCCCCCCCTCCCGGGGTGTCTCCCTCCCCATTCACCCCCGGTTTTTGTCCACCAGTCAGCCCAAGGGGCTATGAAGCTGCGGGTTTCGTCTGGGTCCCGGCTCACTTTGAAGAAGGTTCAGGGGCTTATGGGGCAGTGAAAAGGGTTTAGGGTGGCTGACCACTTTCTCTGTCCCCTATAACAAAAATTGGTTGGGCAGCCAACCCCGTTCCCCCCGGCCATGAAAACAGTTATAGAACTTTTAAAAGGGAGTGCCCGCATGGGCCTGGGGGCCAGGGGTGGGTGACCACATAAAATTGTTATATGACACAGCCAAAAATTTTGGAAAATTAAAAACCTCTAAATTTTCACAAACCCCAATCTTCCCGATTGGACTTTTAAAAAAAAATAAATAAAAATAAAAAAAAAAAAAACCTCTTTTTTTCCCCCCAAAAAAAACACTTTTTTGTAAAAAAAAAAGGAAAATTAAAAACCCTTTTGGGTAAAGTTCCCCCAAGGGGGTTTTTTTTGGGGTGGGAATTTCGCCGGGGTGGGCGGGGGGGGGATGGGGGGCCGGCACTTTCCCCGCCGGGCCCCTAGGGCTAAACGTTTCTAGCGGGGTTTTAAACGGCCCCATGGGACTTCACATGTCACTTAAACTCCCCCCGGGGAAATTTGCTGACAGGGAGAGAAGGGAATCCATGTTCCCCTTTTGAGAACTGTGGATTACCGTAATGACTGGGACGTATTTTCCCGCCGTTAATTTTTCGCAAACCCCGGGCCGTAATTTTCGATGGGGGTACATCCCCTTTTTAAACCCCTGTAAAAAAAGCCAAGCCCCCAGCCGAAAAGGCCTTAATTTTAACAACTAAATTTTTGTATTTTTGGGCCCCCTGATTTCAGCAAACAAAAACTTTTTTTTTTTTTTCTTTGATTTCAGTTATGTGAGGAAATTTTATTTTTTTGGGTGGGAGTTTTCGTTTAAAATTTAAATTTTCTACTGAAATTTTTTTAAAAAAAAATTTTTGAAGCCCAAAAAATAAAACTGTTTTTTCATTCTTTTTTCATTTCTTTTCAGATTCACATTTTTAAAATATGCCCCCTATATCACTGGCTATAAAGGGGGATATCAAATGGTACAGGTGGCTTATCAATGGGTACAGAGGGGGATATCATGGCTACAGAGGGTCTAAATTTCTGGGTAATGGGGGGTTAAACACTGGCTACAGGGAGGGGGTTTTAAAAAAATGGCCCCACAGAGGGGCATATCCCCTGGCTACAGGGGGGGGATATCACTGGCTACAGGGGGCAAAAATCACTGGCTAAAAAGGGGCATTTTCACTGGCTAAAGAGGGGCCCTATCACTGGCTACAGAGGGGATTTTCACTTTGGGTAAAAGGGGGCATATCACTTGCATCATAGGGGCATATCAATGGCTAAAAGGGGGCATATCACTTTGGTACTGAGGGGCCAAAATCACTGGCAAAAGGGGGATTTTCACTTTGGGTTTAGGGGGGGAAAATCACTGGGTACAGGTTTTGGGTTATCACTGGTAAGAGGGGCCCTATCACTGGCTACAGAGGGTTTATATCATGGCTACAGGGGGTTATCACTGGCTACAGAGGGGATAACACTGGCTACAAGGGGGGCATATCAATGGCCCAAGAGGGGGAATCACTGGTTTTCTGGGGCATTTTTGTGGATAAGGGGGCATATCACTTTGGGTTTAGGGGGGTATCACTTTGGGTCAAAAGGGGCTTTTAATTTGGCTTTCAGGGGGGGGCATAACATGGCTAAAAAGAGGGCCTCTCCTGGCTACAGGGGGATTTCACTGGTACGAGGGCTATTTTTTGGCAAAAGGGGGGGGTAAACCAAAAACTACAGAGGGGGGATCAACCCTTTTACAGGGGGGAATTTAATGGCCCAAAAGGGGGGCTTATCACTGGTACAGGGGGCAAAATTATTTGTTGGGGGGATATTAAAATGGCTTAAAGGGGGGGAGGGAGATTGGGGTACAGGGGTAATTTAAACCCGACTACAAGAGCAATTACGGGTACAGGGGATATTACTGCCTAAAGGGGGAGTAAAACCCGCTACAGAGTAGGACAGGGCAGTAACCTTTCTAGGGGGGGCTAAAACCTGGTAGAGGGGGCAGCAACCTGGTAGAGGGGGGAACAAATTTGGGTAAAGGGGGTTCAACCTGGCTACAGTGGGGTCTACCTGGCTATAGGGGGCAAATTTTTAAACCCATAAGGGGGTAATTTTTCCAATTTGTGGCCCCTTTTAGATGGGGCATTTTTTACAGGGGTAGGGAAAATTTTAAGGGAAAAGCTGATTTAAACAGGAGTCTAAGATGTTTTTATTGTTTTTTTTTCAGGGGAAAAAGTTTTTGGACGGGAAAAAGTCATCATGGCATTTGGGATAGATGGGAAGAAGGGAAAAAGGGGAACAACTCTTCAGAAAGGGGTCCCCCCTGTAAGTTTACTAAATGAAATGCAGTGTATCACTTCTAATCCCGAGAATACATACAAAAGGGTTTTTCCCCTGTAAAAATAACACCCAGTTCACAATGGGTTCCCAAAAAAAACCGGGGGTTTAAACCCCCCCTACTCAGGGAAAAAATTTAAGGGGGGCCCAGCCCCGGGGTGTTTTGGGGCCCAAAACAACGCCCCTGGATAGAGGGGGAGAAGCTGAGCTCTGTTTTATTTTGGGTTAAAAGATTTGGGGAGAGAAGTTTAGCTCGTGATATATAGGGTTTTTATAAAAGGGAGAGGAGCTGGGGTTTTGTGATATATGGGTTAAATGATAAGGGAGAGAAGCTGAGCTTGTAATATATAGGGTTATATGAAAAGGGGGAAGAAAATGAGCTCTGGGTTAAATATAGGGTTATATGATAGGGGAGAAAAGCTAAAACTCTGTGATAATTTGGGTTATATGTTAGAGGAGAAAGTGAGCTCTGGTATATAGGAGGGGTTTTATGTTTGAGGAGGAAAAAGTGAAACTCAAATTGGGAAAATAGGGGTTAAATGATAGAGGGGAGGGGAAATTTAGGTCAAATGGGCATATAAGGGTTATATGATAAGGAGGGACTTGAGGCTCTGTTTATTATAGGGGGTTTTATGATAGAGAAGAGGAGCTGACTCTGTGATATTTAGGTTTTTATTTATAGAGGGGGAGAAGCGACCTGTGATAAATGGGGGTTTTTTGATAGAGGGGGAGAAAACTGGCTCTGTAATTAAAAAGGTTTATATGATAGGGGGATAGAAGCTGAAACCCCTGTGATTTTATGGGGGTTTTATGGGTAGAGGGAGGGGAAAACTGAGCTCGTGTTTTTATAGGGTTATATGATAGGGGAGGGGAAAACTGAGCTCTTTTAAAATTTTAGGATTATAAGGGGAGAAAGGGGGAGAAACTGAGGGTCGTGTTATAAGGGTTATTATGATAGAGGGGAGAACTGAGCTCCCGGCTAATAGGGGTTTTTTGATAGAAGGGGGAAAAGCTGAGCTCTGTGGGTATATAGGGGTTTTATTTATGAGGGGGCGTGGCGTAATTAAAGGGGGGGGAGGGGGGGGTCAGTTGTACGGGGCCCCCCCCCCCGCCTTAGGGGGGCCCCAGGGCAGCTGCTACTTTTCATTTCCGTTTCCCCGGGGAATTTCCTCTCCCCGGGCCCGGGCCCCCCAGGGAACTTAACAGTTCACTGCGGTGGGCGGGGAGCTGCGGGCCCAGCGCATACTCCCTCTGAAAGGGGCCCCGGGGCCCCCCGGCCCCGAGCTTTAGGGGGCCGCGCGGGTCGGTAAATGCAGGAAAGGGGGCGCCCATCGCTCCCCTTTTGTTACTTCCCCTGCCCGGCCTCTTGGTCCCCGGGGGGCGCGCGCGGGGACGTCACATCACACCGCGCCGCCTGCGGGTGACGCAAAAGGTGCAGGGGGAGCAGCAGACGGAGCGAAAGCGGCGCATCGGGGGAAACGGGTTTGGGCCCCAGGTGAGTAAATGTTTTTATTTTTTTATTACCCCATATGCCTGCCTATAAGCCCCCCATATGCCCGCCCTTTTGCCCTCATATGGGCCCGCCTTTTACCTTTCCTTTTTGCCTGGCCCCATAGCCCCCCAAAATGCCCGCCTTTTACCCCCCTAGGCCCGCCCTTTCCCCCCCCCTAAAGCCTTTCCCCATTAAAAACCCCCTTTTGCCTGCCTTTATCCCCCCTTTTGCCTTCCTATTCCCCCAAATTTCCTGCCTATACCCCCCCTTTTTAAAGCCCACCTATACCCCCCAAAAATGGGCCCCCTTAACCCCCCCAATATGGGAATTTCCTATAGCCCTTTATTTGGTTTCCGCCTTTACAGCCCCCCCATATTTTCCTGGCCTGCCTATTACAGCCCCCATATTTCCTTCCTTCCTATACAAAACCCCCATTTTGGCCTGCCTGCCCAAACAGCCCCCTATATGTGCCTTTCCTATACAGCCCCCTTTGCCCTGCCTGTACAAACCCCCAAATGCCAAAGCCTCTAAAACCCCTTAAAAGCCTGCCGTATACCCCCCCACAAGCCCGCCTTTTAAAACCCCCACAAGCCTGCCGGGTTTCTTTTAAAAGGGGCCCCCTTTGCAAACCCAAAAACCCTAACCCAAAATGGCCCCTATAGCCCCCCTTTAATCCTGTTACCTGTATGGCTCCCCATAAAAAATACCCAAACCCTGGCCCGCCTATATAGGACTCTATTGGTACCTAAAAACCCGCCTATTTGGGGGGCCCCAAAAAATCCTATCTAACCCCGGCCCCCGCCTAAATGGACCCCCTATAGCCAGGGGGGAGGGGAGGGTTGCTGGAAAAGCAGGATTCCTAAGATAAATTTGTTAAAAATTTCAGGGACAAGTGGTGGGAGATTTTCATCCCAAAATGGCGGAAATGGACCCGGGGCGAACAAAAAAATTTTCAAGACTGGTTAGAGAAACGTTTTACCCGTGATTTACCCAAAAGTAAAAGCACTGAAAACACCCTTTTTGGGCTGCACAGGTGGGGTACACTGCTGTCTCCACTTTTTTGGTCCCCTGTATGGGGTTATATACATTTTGCCCGAGCCTGTTACCTGCTGGGCTACCCCCTATATGGTCACGTATGGGGGGAAATAACAGTCTGCAGGCCTGTGTACAAGGGGTTCCCTACCCCCCTATATTGGCCTGGGAGGGGGGGGGTTATATAAAATTTTGCAAGCCTGTGTTTCAAGGTTTTCTACCAATATATGGTCCTTTTTATGGTGGTTTATATACAGCCCGCAAGCCTGTGTACATAGTTTTATACCCCCCTTTTTTGGTCCCTATATTATTATATATTTTATTATTAGACAGTATTGGTCTTTGTGTACTGATCAGTAAAAAGTGAGGGGGTTTTTATTCAGTCACTATGTGGTGGAATTTGTGGGCGTGTTTGGGGAAAAATTTAGGGGCCTTATGTAGTAGCGTTATTGGTTTGTTGGTTTTTTGGGTTTTAGTGGGGTTTTATTGGGAGCAGTATTTATGGTGAAAAATTTTTTAAAAAAAAAGGGGGAGGTATTTGGGCCCCCGTATTACTACATTATCTAACAGGGATGTCCTGGGGACATGGTTGTGGTTTAGGGAGGGGAGAGGGGGGGCCCCTCCAAAAAGTTTGCTATGGGGCCCCCGGCCCCCTAGTTTTCGCCCCCGAGGGGAGAGAAGCTTGGGGTCTGTGGGTTTTAAGGGTTTTATGAAAAGGGGGGAGAGAAGTTGGGGCTCTGAGATATATAGGGTTAAAATGATATAGGAAAAGAAGCGAGCTTTGTGATTAAAAACGGTTTTTATGGGTGAAGAGAGGAAGTTTAGCTCGTGATATAAAGGTTATATGGTTTTAGGAGAGAAGTGAGCTCTGTGATATATAGGGGTTAATGATAGGGGGGGAGGGAAACTAGTTTTGTGATATTGGGTTATATTATAGAAAGGGAGGAGCTGGGCTCCTTTTGATAAATAGGGGAAAAAATGAAAAGAGGAGAGAAGTTGAAACTCTGTTATATTTTGGGGGATTAAAGGGGAGGGACAGAGCTCTGTGATATATTAAGGGGTTTTATGACCCGAGGAAGAGAAGCTAGGCCCGCAGTACTTTCACTTTTCCCTTTTTCTAATTTTCTATGCTTTTTTTCTCAGGAAAAAGTAGCTTCCCAAAACATATAAACCCTTTTTAAAACACAGAGCTCGGCCCTCTCCCGCTATCATATTCTTTTTGTCAAATGGGGGAAACCCTAAATCATTGAAAAGGTTCAGATGTATACTGGTTACAGCAAGTAAACTTTATTTTATTATGACAAATTATAGACTTTCCTTATATATTTTCTGTATAAATTCATCAGTTTTCAAAATCTCTGCATGCGGATATTGCATAGTAACCGTTATTGTTTTTTTCCAATTAAGGAAAATTTATCCTGGTGGTCAGTCATGTCACGCTCATGGATCACATAATGCCCCATCCAATCTTTGACTTCAGCATAAACAGCAGGTGACCAGAGAGGTCAGCAATTGGCTGAAGCATGATGTGATCCATGAAGGTGATGTCATCAGTCATAGAGCGGAAGTTATACCGGAGGTCTGGAAGTGCAGGAACAGTGGTGACTGGAAAGGTAAATATGGGTTAAATTTCTATTTTAACATACTGAGAGGTGGTAGGGATGTTTTTAAAGGTCCTGGAAAAACCCCTTTAAGAATACGTTTGAAGAGAGACTGTCACATAGGTTATGCTACCTTCGGTTAGGGCAGCATAAGCTAGTGACAGACAAACTTTCCATCGGTCAGTCACTTATTGTGTAATGAACTATAGCTTAATCCCTTTCTTGTATCCAGTCATAATAATATGGCTCTTACTATTTTTATCTACATGTGGGGGCTTTTATTTTGCAGGACAAGATGTACTTTTTAATGGTGTCATTGAATATACCATAGAATATACTGGAAAAGTGCAAAAAAACGTACTTGGACCATATATGCGGGAGGTTCGTTTTTGCGGGGTTCCCATGTTGATATAAATGATTTGTTATGTGTATTCTGGGTTGATGCGATTCTGGCAAAACCAAATATGAAGGGTTTTTTGTTATGTTTACTACTGTAAAAAAATGCAAACATTTTCTGCAACAAATAACTTTTTTTGTATTTCCACCTATGGATCTGAGTGAGGGTGCATTTTTGCAGACTGAAGTGCACTTTGTATTGGTACCATTTTGGGATAGAGGCGACTTTTTGATCAGTTTTTATTCCAATTTTTAGGGGACAAGTATGGAAAGTGTCTTGGTCTAAGACTTTCTTTGTTGCCCATAGCATCCAATCAGAGGACCCGTTTCATTTTTTCAGAGCACTATAGGAAATGAAAGGGGCACTTTAATTTGTTGATATGGGCAACAAAGAAAGTCTTAGACCAAGACAGTTTTCATACATGTGGCCCGAAATGACCAAAAGAAACCACAATTTTGTCTTTGGGATTTTTTTTCTTTCATGGTGTACAGGATAAATGATGTTATATTATAATAGATTGGACTTTTACAGACATGGCGATATCAATTATGTGTAACTTTTTTTGTTTATTTGTAGAATTGTAAAAGGGTGAACTTTTAATACTTTTAATACTTTTTATTGATTTTTAAACATTTAAACTTTATTTTTTTACTGTTACCTTCAGTCCCTCTAGGGTACTTGGCCACTAAGGGGCAGGTTTGTCAGTACACCCTTCTGCATTATATAAACGCTGCACCGCCTATGGTTTCTAGAAGGTTAAACAGCAGGGCACGGAGCCAGCCTTGTCCTTCTGCCAGTCTGGTTGGTCATAGAGACTCTGGTCCTTATAGCAAACAATCACAAGAGGCGTCTACTAGAAATTCACAAAAATAAACCATTGTCCTAAATCTGAACATTTTTTCATATTGATTATTGTGCCATGGCTGTTGTATTCCATTTGCTATTATTGAGACTTTAGTACCTTGGCTATTTTATTGTGTTTAGTACCCTTGAGACTTTGGTACCACTGCTGACTTTAAGTTGGTAGATTTTCATTCATTTACAATGATCATACATTACCTTCGTGCTGAAAGTTTCATATCGACATTCTGGTGTGACAACTCGTGGTTCTAATACCTTTTTGATATATCTGAATAAAAGTTAGGTTTTAGGGGAATGGTTTATTTCTGTGAATTTTTCATTTTTAGATAGCAGCTACCAGTCTAATTCATTTACAAGAATGACCCAAGACCTGGCCACAGAAGAACTGGAGCTTATGTAGATTTGAATACAATGGTTGTTTTGGACTACTTTGTGGCTTCTTTTAATATGTATTTTTATCACAGTGATAACACTAAAAAAAAAAAAGATCAGCATTTAGTATTATTGCCAACTTTCCTGGTTCTTCGTGGAGTATCCTGGAAAAGGTTTCTACAAGAGGCAGATTTTCTGCCAACCGCAAGTAGAAATGGCCATTTCACAGTACGCTACATAAAACACAATCAAGGCTCTACAGAAACCCCTTCCCATATTACCAAAAATGTATTACATAATTAAAATAAATGAACAAGTTCATGCTAGAACAATTTATCCATAACATTAATCTAACATTATCCTAGTCAGTATTATACCTTATTCTTTTCCCTTTTCCATTAAATTGTTCCACATTTAGAGACATTTGGGAAACAGGAAGAATGTTTAATCACAATTAACTACTTGTTCGTAATAAGGGGAGGGTTCACTTATTTTGTTGAAAGTTTTTTATGTAATTCTCAGGGTTAGTATGTTCATGGTACTTATACTTATCTCTCTTAGCTTCCATGTTTTTGTCATTTTTTGTTACCTATTATTTGTAACTTAATTTTCATTATATCCTTGGTCTTGGTCTATTTGGCTATTTGGGGTTATTTTTGTGAATTTGGACCAAGTTGGTTTTTGTGTAGAAGCTTTATATAATATGAAATGTGCATAAGTGCTCGATGCTTTATTTACCTAGTACATGGGTCCTGGGACTCTGCATAGTCACTGAGTTCATGATAAAAGTTTATCGACTCTGTCCTTCACATGCATCTAACTGAACTAACCAAAAAATGAAGGCTCGGGATGCTCTGAAAGATTGCATAACAGGCTGATCTTGTCTCCAACATAGAGACCAATTAAAATTTTACTTTTATTGGATCACCCTGAGAATAGTCCTGTGCCTAAGTCACTATATGTGGTGCTCCTGCCCTCATATAGGTGAACCCAATTTCCACCATCTCCCTCACAGGCCCTGATGAATCATTTCACATGGATAGGGACAATGCTTGATGACACGTTAGGAGTGATATGGGAGAATAGAAAAAACATGTGGAGCCTAAAACCAAAAGGATCAGTCACGATAACACGTGTCACAAATAAAAAATATCACCAAAGGTAAAACTAAATTTCATACAAAATAAGGTACATATGAATATTGATAATAATGTGCAACCAACAAAATGACATATATCAGTTAAATTCTGGTGTAAACAAACGTCAGCACAATATAGGTAATGTGAAAGGGGTTTTCTCACCATGCTGTTTTTCACAGACCACAAGGCTGATTTCATACTCACAACGCCAGATCAGCAGAGAATTAGACATATTTAGCTCCTCTAAAACTATCTGTGTCATTAAAGACACATAAGTGCAGGAAAACATTTAGGGCCACACAGTGTATGAAACTTGTCTAGGTCTAAGACTTTCTTGTTGCCCAAGTCAACCAATCAGCAGTTCGCCTTGACACTTATCTAGTGCTCTGAATAGCGAATGAAACGGGTGGCCTGATTGGTTTGGCTATGGCAACAAAGAAATGTCTTAGAACATAGAACACAGTTTTTATACATGTTCCTCTTATCTTTCAAGCAATCATTATAGACCTCCGAGGAGTGAAACTGTGGTCCCTACCGACCATAGGTGACATACACACCCTGCTCTCTTTCTAATCATGGAAAGATTATCGATAGTTAACTAGAGATGGGCGAATTTCTCAAAAATTCGATTCGTCACTCTCGCACGAATTTTCCGACAAAATTACGTTTTCGGTCCGAGTAACTTTGGCACGAATGCGTTAAAAAACAGCTATTTTCAGGCTGCACAAGCCTGCAGGGTGCTGTAGACAACGTTTGTGCCATGCTTAAATATGCATAGGAGCTTGTTTTGGTCTTCATACAATGTTGTGTTTTAGTATGACACGCACATGACTGCCGCAACGCTATTAGAAACGCTTCACTATAATATTCCCTGTGCACTAAGAGGGCAACACTGACCAAAAACTCAAGCCGGAATTTAGCCTGATAAAGTCATGCAGCGAAAGCTGGAAAAAAACAAGCTGAGAGCTAGGTGGCAACATTAATGTCAGAGTGATGGAGGTGACGGACAGGCAGCCACAGCAGCATAGGTCAAGAGTGGCACAAGGACATTCCTGGAGTGCTCAAAAAACAGGAGTAGGCCACAGAGTGGCACAATGGCGACAGTGAGGAGGTCATGCGGCGGCAGCAGCATGAGGTCAGGGCAGTGGCACCAATGACATTCAGGAGGTTGCAAAAAGAATAGCCACCAAGTGGGGCTACCACTGACAGGATTTTGAAGGTGATGGCGGCAGCGAGCAACAGCAATGAAGGTCATAGAGTGGCACAACACTGACCAAAAGTGTGGAGGTCACGGCCGTCAGCAGCATGAGGTCAGGCAGTGGCACAAAGACATTCTGGAGGTGCAAAAAACTGGCACTAGGCCACAGAGTGGCACACGAATGACGACAGTGTGCGAGGTCACGACAGCAGCAGCATGAGGTCCAGGCAGTGACACAATGACAATTCTGGGAGGTGCAAAACAGTATTGATCACAGCCACACCAGAACAAGCAAAATGACACAAACGTGCAGGCAGTCAACAGAAACACAAAGCAAGCACACACAACGCGAACAGAGCCTCACAGAGACAATTACGAGACAACACACTACAACATCTTCACAACGAAACAAGGTAATGCAACAAACAACAAACACACTCGCAACGTATCTAGCGAACAAAAAACCAACAAAGACTGACACGGAACACACAATGACACACAGCAAGCATTAATCAGACACACGAGAACGGACGACACAAACACACATCAACAGCCAACGCCAGCGCATCAAGACACACAAGCTATAGCACACACAACAACAGCGACAACAGACACGTACTCACAGTAGCAACACACAGCAAACAAGCGAACACATCACACAACACACACAGCACGCAAGCCAGCACAGACAGCGCGACACACAAGACACAGACACAAATCTACGCAACACATACACAACACACAGCGTAAGGACATCAGATCTCACGGCACACAAAATACACACACGCACACACACCAGACATGAACGCATACATAGAGTGAAGAAACACAAACACGCACACACAGACAACAAAAGCTAAGGACGACGACGAGCGCGCACACGACAACTACCAAACAGACAAAAAAATACCCGAGATACACAAAAGACGAGACAATCACAGTAGACACGCGACACTCAGAGACAACAACACACAACTAAGGCACACGCAGATTTGTGGCACATCACAGACGGAAACAGACAAAAACACATCTCAAATAAGTGAGCTCACTGACAGGAGTAATACACTATACTACAACACCACACACAAAAAAAAAAAAACACGCACATCACTTATCTCCAGACTCTCCAGAGGACTGACAGAACAACTACATAAGGAGATGAGAGATATAGAGACTCAGACACAGCACACATAGGAACAAATGAATGCATAGAGTAAGGAGAACACACATACACAGAGCACGAGAAAAACCAACCACACAACAAAACCTACTGAACTACTCACACCTTCAACCTATAGAGTCAACACAAAATATTAGCTAATCTTACAATCACTCACTCTTATCTACTAACCCGAGTTTTCATCCATATACAGGTCTCACAAATTCAACAGTGGTCTCTTATAAGGATGATTAACAGTCACTACGGAGATCTATCATACAAACAGAGAACAACCCATAAGTAGTAAATATATGACTCATATCTTTTTTATTATCATTACTTAGATTTACTACTGAAACATTATTTCTTATGAGATAACTAGTCACATCTGAGTAAGCACATCTAACTACTCCAGACAACACAACTCACTTAAGGTTAACCTAGATTGAAGAGAAACTACATTATTCTCTTTACATTCTATTATCTTTTTTGAGAAGAGATACATAATCACACTATTTATTTACTATCATATCACATTGTCGTGAACAGACAATGATCTCACACAATTCTTCTGTGGATATATAGAGAAAGATACTTGTGAGATGTAAATTGGTGGTACTCTAAACTCTCGATAGGGTATTTTATCTTTAGATAGTAGTCACAGAGTCATCTTCTGGATAATACTATTGATGAACTTTTTAGAGTTCTTCAATGAGAGTCAGTAGTTATTGATAAGTCATGTCTAAGACACTCAACTCTTTTTTGGTTCTCATGTCTGTTTGAGTTGTTGACTGTCTCTACTCTCGCTTGTATGATCTATATCATACGTTAGAGTTTTACAGTCACTGCTCTGAGAGTGGACACACAGGAGTACTCTGAGTCACTAGTAGTGACATAGACTCACTGATTATAATTAACTCTCTCTAAATTTTATTATTTTAAATTTTTTTACTCTTTCCTCTTACAACACTCAATTACAAATGACACTTCTGACATAACACTATTATGTTGATATTCTAATAGACTGGACATATTAGAGACTCTGTTCACTTGACTAGGAGACTTGTAGAAGTGAGTTTCACATATACTCAGTGAGGATCACAGTTTCTCTCTTATACATTGTCAATGTCATAGGTTCGTTTATTTGAGACATTTTGAGATATCTCAACTCTTGTTTTTGTGTAAGTTTCATTTGTTCATTCATAGGACTCATATTCTCATGTTGTAGAGCGATTATTCAACATAGTCATTCTGATTTCTGCTGTGGATATTGTATGAGAATATAACATTACTTAAACATACTTACTGTATAGTTCACCTCAAGAGGAGTCAACAACTCTGATAGAGGTTGATTAACTGTTTATTATTCTTCACTTATTGATGTACACACTGCTAGAGAGAAGATATTTCTAACTCTTGGACATCTGTTGATTTTGTCTCAATACACATAGTGACATCTACTTATAGCATGGAGTCTAGATTGAGTTGATGTACAGGGATAGTTCTGGAACATGTCATTCTTATTCTCTTTTATTGCAGTTAGAGTATGGTTTGTCATATGATCACTAGACTCACTTCGTAACTCTATTCAATCAGAGTTGGAGAGACATGAGACACACACATCACGATTACAATACTCTGTCATGAACTATACTGTGAGAGGTTTCCTCTTAGGATTCATCTAGTAAGTCAGAAGATGATACACACATCTATAACTCAGATAGATGGCAAATCACTCTATTCACACTGACTACATGACTCGTCTACAACTTAACAATAGCACTTTGACATAGACACAATATTGACATATATAACATACACAGATTGGGACAGACATCTAATGTGGATATTCTGATCTATACATAACATATAGGACATGGAGGTCATTATCTATCTCTTATTATGAGATCAACACAGGATAGTTCACATCTACAGGACAACTCACTCTTCAGATCAACTACTAAACAGTACATTCATCATCGAGACATGAGAAACTATATCTAGTATTTCAGACATCAGGAGGGAGTCACAGAGTGTCTGGATTCGATTACTAGAGATCACTGTACTCTCTATTATACTGACACACCTGATATTTACACACTCGGACTACTATTTTAATTAAGTTATGGGATACATTAGAGTTCATCAAGGAGGTGATTATACTCTAGATCTCTTCTATATTCTCGCTACACTAATGGTTTCTAGGAGTTTTCTCAACTGGGTCTCGAGGTCATCTTTTACTTAAACGGTTATGCACATACTATGATTTTGTTTGTTCTTACTGAGAGATTCTCTCTCTCTTCTGAGTTTTCTCATAGTACTGTTTAATATCAACTACTCTTTTTTCTTTTTTTTTTTTGAGAGATCTTGGACATGTTCTTTCTCTTCTTATTACAGATACATGTGTGTAGATTACACACTTACAGTCTGATTTCTCTATTGATCACATATCTAGATGAGACGGTATTTTATCTCTCTAGGTAGTACTCTATGGGGTGGTAAAGGGAAGAATGGTGATTTTTATTTTGAGTTTGTTGTGAATGGAGAGGTGATTTATGGAGGGAAAATTATGGGATGAAGAGGTTGGGAATTAGGGGGTTTTAATGAGATGGATGTGGGGGGGGGGGTGGATCTAGGTGTCTTAGTACAGTTATCATATTATTTCTGTCCTTTACTTGACAATCTTGTATTCAGATAGGTTAGTATTTATTTCCACTTATCCAACGGTAGAAGATGAGGGAGGTTCATTTCTGATATGAGTACTTCTCTGAGTCATGATGACTACTTTATGAGGAACGGAGACAATGGGGTCACATCTGTTGGAGGATGGTTCTATTTATCAGGATGGTCTCTTTTCTAGTACAGTATCACATGGATCCTTTCATCAGAGGTAACTCTATACTCTCTACTATCTTCAGAGAACTTACATATTTGACTGAACTTCTAGGATCTGGATACTGTCTCTGTATAGATACTTTGCATATTTATTTACTGATCCATTACTTTTCAGTGGACCTGTTTCAATCACGGTTTATCTTATACATCTATAGGACTATACTATTGAAGAACTACTGATTTTTTAATATACAATTGGATGATCATATATTATTGGAGAGAGAACACTCTAGTAGAGTGAGTATCATGAATTATTCTTGATTCTTCTGTAACTCTACTACACACTATTTTTTTTTGTTTCAGACTTAGATGAGAGTAGATCTATGGAGTACTATTGACTATATCTCTCGAGATATTCACATTGCGTATATCACGTACAGATGTAAGAGTAGATTCTCTTTGTATTCACTTAGGGTTGACTGATTTACAGAGAACGCATATCGACTCATTGTTGGAGAGTTTCTTATTCTCTATAGACTTTTAGCTTCACATTCATTTAGAGAGGAGTATAGATCATATCTATCTCTATCTGTCTATATATTGAGATCTTATGAGATTTCTGTCTCTATTCTCTCTCTGGTATATGAGGTTATAGTGTGGACATGGTTTTAGTCATGAGGGGAAGATGTATGTATGTTAGTATCAGTGATCTGTGATTCTGAGATAGAATCGGTACTTCTTGTATGGACTGTCTCGAGAAGAATACTCTGGTATGAGAGTTTACACTTCTCGGATTGGTCTGTCTCACAATATGTACTATAGTATCACACTCTGGATGTCACTATTTTGTGATATGAAGGATAGATAGGGTATACACACGATAGATGTGATTCTGGAGACTTCTATGTAACACCTAATATAGAGATGTTAAGAGAGTCTTCTGAGGTGGTCTATGTGAGAGTATCTGACCTATTATTTACACACTATTTTGTCTATTATTTAATGAGAGGTTTTCTCTTTGAGACACTCTGTTAAGGATCAGATTTTTAGACTGATTCATTGTGGATCTCAACTGATAGATTATAGACTCTATCTCTGGTCTCATAGTGGAGTATCACAAGACTTCTTATTCTTGAGAGTCTGGATCTCTGATAGACACAGAATCACAGTTTCTTATTGACATGGATAGCTAGTGTCTCTCTCTCTTAGTCTCTTTCTTCTTAATAAGAAGATACTTCTCTAGACAATATATCGAGATATGCAAGTTGGATAATATCATAGATTCTCTATATCAACTCTTAGTCGATATTCTCTTCTTATAAGGTCTGAGGTACAGAGAGGAGAGAGAGAGTACTATAGAGTCTATCTCTTACTACACACTCTCATGGTAGAGAGTAGATACTAATGTGATCTCTTTGGGACATCTAGTTATTGAGTGTCGCTATTCATTATTTACAGAGTAGCTGTTTAGTAGTCTGATAGAGGATTGTTGTAGTATGATGTAATATGATTGAATCATAACTTTAGATATTATGAGAGATATATAGCTTTCGTTTTACTATTGACTATAGGAGATCTTCAACTTTTTTTTTTTTTTTTTTTTTTTTTTTTTTTTTTTTTTTTTTTTTTTTTTTTTTTTTTTTTTTTTTTTTTTTTTTTTATTTTTTTTTTTTTTTTTTTTTTTTTTTTTTTTATTTTTTTTTTTTTTTTTTTTTTTTTTTTTTTTTTTTTTTTTTTTTTTTTTTTTTTTTTTTTTTTTTTTTTTTTTTTTTTTTTTTTTTTTTTTTTTTATTTTTTTTTTTTTTTTTTTTTTTTTTTTTTTTTTTTTTTTTTTTTTTTTTTTTTTTTTTTTTTTTTTTTTTTTTATTTTTTTTTTTTTTTTTTTTTTTTTTTTTTTTTTTATTTTTTTTTTTTTTTTTTTTTTTTTTTATTTTTTTTTTTGTTTTTTTTTTTTTTTTTTCCCCCTCCCGTTTTTTTTTTTTTTTTTTTTTTTTTTTTTTTTTTTTTTTTTTTTTTTAGACTAGATATAGAGTTCAGTAATCTAGGTGAGATATACTATACACTTAGTATTTAGTCTTATTGACATTTGTAGAGGAACACTCTTCATGTCTCTCTGTTTATGTCACTAACACAAACATGTGAGTAGAGATCTGTTATATGAGAGATAGTGAGATCTTTAGTTTGAAATTGGGAGTTCTGTAAGGACAGTGTCATAGATCTATTGAGGGTCTCATCGTAACATCTCTATCTATTTCTAGTAGGACTCTTCTATAGATATCATTCAGAGACTTTTCTGGCAATCTACTGTCTGATATAGATGAGCTTCTTAGTAGATGGGGGGGTAGATAGATGAGTAACAGTATGTGGGTCACTCTCTTTTTGAGTAGCTCTGATTATTTGTACTCAACTGTTAGGTTTTCATATTGAGGATCATTATATAGATAGCATATGACAATCACATGTTCTATAGATATCGTTTCACTTGTTATCAACTACACATTGTGATATTTTACATACTTCGAAGTAGTGATCAGATATTCATTTATCTCATAGAGATACAATTACTCTTACTGACTCTTTATGTCTTAGAGGATGACATAGTTTTCTAATTTTTTTGAATTCTCGTCAGTCTCTGACTCAAGATGTTTGAATGTATCCGTAGCTATTTTTTTTAAACTTCTCAGATTTTTTTTTTATTTTTGAAGAGAACTTTTTTTTTTTTTTTTTTGATGTAGATGTTTTTTTTTATTCAACCAAGATAGGTCATACTTAGATAGCTCTTCTTATCTTGATGTCTCTATGACAGTCTAGGAGTAGGGGATAGGATGTAGTCACATTCACCAGAGGATAGATTTACTCTCGATTGGTAGGGAGTAAACTGTCTACTTCTTTTTCTTCATTCTACTTGAGCTTAGACACAGTACTTATCATGTGTCATAGAGTAGTTTCTAGTCTCTACTTCACTCTTATTTCTATTCAATCTTCAGGGTAATGGAGGTACAGTCAGACTGGATTCTCAGGTTCTTAGAGATTGACAGGTTTCTCTCTCATGACATTCATACACATTTATGGTCTATTACGATTCACATTAGATCTGCTCATTATTACATCATTTGGACTGATCACACTTCTCAGTTACATTTCTTCACTCTGGTCTTCAATATTCAATGGAGATATGTTTTTTACATGATACAGTATTATCATTAACAACCTCTGTACCATTAGTAGAGTAAGGAGAGTAGAGTATAGAATACACTACTCAGATTAGCTAGTAGAGAGCAGAACTATACATAATAGAGAATAGGAAGGAGAGTAGTACTCTCGTATCAGTTCGGAGATCTCAGGTCTATCAATTTTTTTAACACTCTCATTCTGGTCAACAGATTTCTAGAGACTCATCTCTATTCTTTACACAATTCTCTATCACGACTATCTCAGTATTGAGAGAACTAGTGAGAGTATCATATTATGATTGTTGATGGGTTGGTGGGGAAGGGTTGGAGGGGATGGATGGTGAGGAGGTAGGGAAAGAAATTTGGGGGATGAGATAGTGTGTGTGAGAGGTGAAATGAATATGTGGTGTTAGAGAGGGATGGTGAGTTAGGTGGTTTATGAGGAGGGGGGGGTGGTATGGGTAGGAAGAGGTAGATAGAAAGGTAATGGAATTAGTGGGGTGGTGAGGTGTTGAAGATAAGTAATATGGAGGTGGGTTGGATGTTGAATGATGGTTGGATGGGTGGTAAGTGTATTAATTAGATGTTTAAATGATGGGGTGATGGATGGTATAAGGAGAGGTGTTGTAGGAGGATGTGGTGGGAAGATAAGTGTGTAAAGATAGTAGTAAAATTTGAGGTGAGAGTAAGGGGAATGAGAATGGATTGTGGGTGATATGAATTAGGGCATGGATATTCACTCTGTCTCTCAATCTTGGAAATCTACACATAATCTATTGACGAGTCTACTGTAGGAGTAGGATGAGATAGATGAGACAGTTTTCTCTTCTCAGGTAGATTCTCTGTTCAAGTATAGATAGTATGATTGAGTTCTAGACTCTCTGTTACTTTAATCAGAATGTGGATTATTCTTTCTCTATTCTCATCATTTACACTTACTAGGCTAATTGGAGAGTAAGTTTTTTTTTTTTTTTTTTTTTTTACATTTCAGGTTTGTTTGATTTATTTGGTCTTTACTCTCCTTAGAGATATTATTGGAGAGGATGGAGACAGGATAGTCTCTTTGGTAGGGAGGGAGATTATGGAGTAGGAGGGGAGGGGGGGGGGGTACTTCTTCTTCTCTTCTTCGCTCTAGCTCATCTTTCTCACTCTCTTAGGACACTGTTAGTTTCTTATAGTCTTAAAGACTCGAGAGAGTCTCTTTGGAGTCACACAGACTTCTCTCTTTTTATCTCTTATAGGAGAATCAGTCACACCTTTTTTCTTCACTAACACTCTCTACTGCTTTACTTGATGGTGAGGTATGAGTTAGGGATCACTTAGGTATTGAGTTGGGTAGAGAGATGTGAGATAGATTAGATATCTTCATTTACTTTCTACTGTTCTGTCTTTCTTTCTGGTTGAGAGTTGAGTTTTCTGTACTGATATCATTCTGTGAGTGGTTGAGTTCTGATATAGAGTCATTCTTTTTTTTAGAGGTCAGATATAGAATGATGAGATGGATAGTCTCTCTCTTTTCTCTTCTCTAGTAGGGAGATCAGGAGGATACAGCTCTCAATATTAAATGTCACACTCTCTTCTCACTCTCATCAGAGATTATCTATGTGTTCTCAACAAGGATTGAGAGTTTCTTTTAGAGCAGACACAATTCTTTTCTTCTCTTGGGACTATTATTTCATCTACATTAGTCTCATTTCTCTGTTACATATGAGTATCTGTTATGGAGAGATTAATCCATCAGGGGATTAGAAGAGGAAGGAGAGGGGATTATATGATGACTAGAGATTATATATTCTTCTTTGGTGCCTTCGTCTTCTCGAGTGTGCTCTTTTAGTTCACTCACTAGATTTAAGATGATGGATTCTTGTTGATCAGTGACATTTTGAGTTTTCTTACGGTGATACTTTGATTGGGAGTGAGTAGAAGAGAGATTCTCTCTTCGTATAGAGGATGAGCTATAGGAGGTTCTAATACTCACTCACTTCATAATGGATCTTTCTTCTCTTTTATTCAGAGAGTTCTCTCGGTCTTATCAAGTCAGTGTCTTTCTGGAGGGAGACTAGATTTTTCTTGTTCTGTAATTTCTCTTACATTCTATTTTTCTTAGTCTGACAGAGATTTATTGACGGAGGTCTCTAATGAGGACAGGTGGATGGTATGGAGATTCTCAGACGTTTACTTTCATCTTACATCATGATGATCTGTTTTACTTCCTGGAGGTCTTCTCGTCTTACAGATGACAGATATTTAGGGGTCTCTGGACTAACAGTACTTTTTTTTGTCTCTTATTGATGTAGGATGAGAGGTAGGGAGAGAGAGATGGTCACAGAGAGAGGTCTCTATCTTTCTTGTACTGTGATGAGACTATGAGGTAGAGATCAACATCTCAATCAATCTGACAAGATTCTTCTCTATTCACTGTCGTTTGTTTATGACTATCATCAACATATGATAGTATGTCTTTGTAGTCAGAGTCACTTCTTTGTCTATGATCTTGACTCTCTTGTTTTTTTTCACACACTCTTCTCTCTCTGAGTTGTAGGGAGTATGATGGTGGATGCATCTCTTCTTACATTTCTATAGGGAGGAGGCATAGGAGACTCTTTCTCTTGTTATCTCTCTCTTACATGGTCTATCTCTTTTGTTGTAGAGACTATTCTCTACACAACTGTATATTATCTTGTTGATAACATTCTGTTATGACTCACAGTGTTATATCTATATGTTCTCTTGTTTGGTTCATGTAGTTAAAAGTTCATGAGACAACATTTATTTTATTAGAAGAGAGATTAGTAGGAGAGGGAGGAGGATACTATATGGATCACACAGATTTTAGATGATAGATAGATAGTAACAATTGACACGTTACACAGTATTAGACTGACTGGTCCTTTCTGGATACAACCTGTCTCTCTGTGGAGATTCTCTTAGTATAGAGGTCACACTACACTAAGTATGTCTATCTTACATCATAGTTGAGAGGACTGGGGTTAGTATGGAGAGGAGGAGAGGGAGGGATATGAGGTATATCTTTGGGTATGTATTCTCTGAGATGAGACATATTGTGAGGAAGTCTCTGATATCTGGGGAGGAAGTTGTTTTAACTTTGTCATATTATCGGAGTTTCTTCTACTACTAGAACTATTCTTCTTCTTTGTGACTCTTTGTATTGATCTACATCTCTAGATGGAGTGTCTCTCTTCTCTAATTCTTCTCTGTTAATTATATATCACTGAGAGGTGATCACTCTATAGGGAGTATCAAGATGTAGAGAGGATAGGTATAGTTGAGAGGAGAGAGAGTAGTTCTAAAGTAACTCTCTAGAGAGTACATCTATATCTTCTTCGTCTCTCTTATCTTGATGAGGGTATTCACTAGAGTTGTCAGTCTGTTTAGGAGAGGATGAGTTTTCTACAGTCATGATATTGTTATTCTGTCTTCATTTTCATAGGGATCTGGATAGTAGTCAGGAGATCAGTTGTGATAATGAGGAGGTCTCACATTATTTGGTTTTTTTGAATTTATTTTCGGATTCACACTAGTCTATGGAGAGTAGAGTCACTCTCTATGGGACACATGTCATATCTTTTTTAGTATCTGAGACAATTATTGGGGAGGATACATTTCACTCTCTGAGTTCTATAGTGGATGTAGGATTTAGAGTTAATCTTCTTCATCTATCTTTTAGTTTACTAGTCTATTCTTGGGTGTCTTGGTGAGTTTATTCATAGGAGGATGGATAGGGAGACAGATACAGTTGATAGATATATAGTATGGTAAGTCTGATTGATCATTGACTCTGAAGATGAGAGACTGTAATGATGTCACTGCTATGGGATGAGATGAGAGATTCTTTCACATCGTGATAGATGGAGTATCTAAGACTCTGTTAGGAGAGGAGAGTCTCTCAGTATACTATTAGACTCTCTTGGTCTATCTTTTCTCATTTATAGACATTCTGAGTGTGGAGGATATGTAAAGATAGAGATTTCTTGATAGAGGAGAAGGTAGACACACTGGACTATTTTAGATATATAGAGGATGTCAGATCTACTATTATGGTAGACTTTTTGTATTAAGATTCTGGTAGGGACTGTTGGTATGACTAGTAGTTTTTTTTTTTTTTTTTTTTTTTTTTTTTTTATTTTTCTAGTAGGATGTAGTGGACTGGGGTGGGAGATCAAGTCTACAGATCTCTTGTTCTATATAGGGGTATTTCAATAGTTGAGTAGTATCATGAGGTCTGGGGAGTCTCTGATAATGATAGATTAGATCTTATGAGGAGAGGGAGTTATATTTCTCTAGTATAGTGACTTTTATGATGGGGGTCATCTGTAGGGTAGTGAGTTACTAGAGTGAGTCTTTGTTCTAGTGATAGAGTAAGTAGGAATGTTATATGATTGTCTTTCTTCTACACCTAGAAGTTAGAGGGAGGGATGTGAGAATGAGTTAAGTAGTATTCCTGGAGGTAGGATCTAGTTGAGAGGGTAGTATTGTCTATTCATCTGTCAGTGTAGATTTGACACGATAAGAGTGGATTTCTGAGACTCACTTATAATTTTTGAGCACACTCTGGATCATTGGTGAACTTTCTTTTCTGGACTCTGATCTTATATAGAGCGAGTTGAGTGTATTCATTCTTCTGAATCTGTAGGAGTAAGGTCATCTCACTTCCTCATGTTATACTGTAGATAACATGATGACTCTCTGGTTCTAGATGATTAGAATTCTATATCAGAAAACTGGATTCTTATATATCTATTTGTATGTTGACAGTATCTCTACACTAGTTGTCATGACTACTACTCTTACACTAACTACTGGAATTCAATTTTTTATTTTTTTTTTTTTTTTTTTTTTTTTTTTTTGATCACATGTGTTACTGTCTACTATCAGATCTAACATTTATTTTATCAGATGGTCACACTCAGGTTTTTTTTTGTTTTTTCTTACACTGATTTTATTCCAGATGTTTTGGTCAGATTTTCTTGAGTATTTTATTTTCACACAAGTATGATAGATTTTTTTTCTTATTTGAGTATGTTGATAACTGTTCTCTATGCTCTTTATATCTATAACATATCTGTCAGTATGAGTAGATTCATGAGAGAGTCATAGGAGACTGATTAAGGAGTAGGTACATTCTTTCTTTTCACTGATAGATCATCATCATAGTTTAGTTTGCCGTCTGTGTAGGACACTATATTGTCTTTCTTCATATTCTGTGTTATGAGACTTATGAGATGTATGGGAGTTTAGTAACTACAAATACTATACTGTTGTCTACTCACTCTCAGTAGTACTCTCTATTTTTTATTCTCATCAGCGTCAGATATACTCACTATTTAGAGGTATTTTTTCTTCATTATTTAGTTCTATATACACACTCTTATTTTTCAACTAATCACTTAGTATTTATAGGTAGAGTTTCTCTTGTTTAGAGTTTGTATTATTTTTGATGAGAGAGATTGTCTTAGTTCTATTTTTTTTTTTATACTCATTGTCAGGTCTGTGTTAGGAGACTTTCTACTTTCAGTATATTAGGTTGTGCTACGTGATACTTCTCTCTGACACACATTTATTTCTTTCACACTATCATCTTTTTTCCTCTATTCTATCATATTTCTTATTCTGTCTACTTCTTATAGTGATTCATTCTGATCTCTCTGTCATATACATATCACAGAGTATTCATTTTTTTTTGATAGTCTTCTCCTACTCATTTCTTCTTCTACTTTCTTATCTATCTGACAGGTGGGAGAAGTCTTCTTTCTTCTTATCTATGTTTAGGAACTATTATATCATATAGTCCTATTATTTTGTAGTGAGTTTTCTCTTTGAACTATGAGACGATTTTTTAGTCTCTGATTCTATAGGTCTAAATACTCGACATCTATTCTCATTGGAGAAGGTGTGAGTTAGTGGAGATAGTATGACTTTAACATACTCATTTAACACTTCAGGTTAGGCACTAGGGGGGATTACTGATCAACATGTTTAATTATCTGATCTATTCTGGGTAGCAATTGAAGATATCTATTGGATATACTTGTTTATCAACTCAGACTCAGTTAAGAGGTGGGGATAGACAACTTCTAGAGACGAGACATCTCTTACTTAGGATTAGATATATACTATCTTTTAGAACAGTCTTATACTGATTCTTATGATTGATACACACACTGTAGTAGATATCATCCTAATGGTATTTCTCTCACATCTGGGGTCACATGTTTCTCAGATATTTCTGTTCACACACACGATATGTTTTTTTGTCACACATGATTTTGATATAGGGAGGTGATTCACATTTAGTCAAGTGTTGTCTAAATCTCTCTTTTACTTAGCAGTTTTTATTTTTTTTTTATTTTTTTTTTTGTCAACTTGTGGAGATGTTTTTCTCATCATCTCTTTCTGTGAAAATACTCTGTAGATTTCGATATGCTCTCTCTCTTTCATAGGATATGGTCACAGATTAGTCTGTCTGACTGATGGACTAGACTTTAATGTTTTAGTATTCTGATTAGAGTAGGTTCCTTTTATATCTTTCTGACTTCACAGGGAAGGGTAGAGAGGGAGCTATATCACAGATCAGTGTTCTTCATCAGGGCTTCTTATATTTTTCTCTTCTGAGATTTAGATCTTGAGTCTGTTGGATGTCTGTTTATCATTACAGAACCTAGGTAAAGTATAGTAATCATATTCACTTCTCTATGGTATAGATCTTTTCTGAACACATCTTCTTATCTGTTATGATGTCTCTAGGTTGTCTCTCTTCAATACCAGTATATCTCTGGATCTTTCTCACAGTTGCTGTATTCTCTTGTAATTATATTATTATTTTGAGGTGACTCATTCTTACTATAGTGTAAGTTCTTTGTCTCAGATTTTCTGTTTTTTTTTCATGGATCTGTTGACGATCTCTTCTTTAGTTCTCACACTCTCTTATTATACAACATACTTAGAGTATCTCAGTCTTTAGTGGACTCTAGTTGTCTAAGAAAATTGATATTTTCTTCTCATTTTGATTTTTGGAGCTCTTTCTGAGTTCTCTACAGGATTGATGAAGTCTGTTCTTGACTCATTTCATCATTAACACACAAACATTCTCACTCTCTCTTCTCTCTTAGATTCTGATATATGGTCTATCATCATATCTTTCTCAGTTCTCTGAGAGCACTCAAGAGAGGGAAATTTCAGTCTGGACTGAAAATGTCTATAGTCACATAAATTAACTGTAGTGGGTAGATCACACAGATCGTTTATAGAGATCTGTAGTAATGATGAGTATACTACATCACACTAAGTTTAGTGTACATGGGATTTTCTTTTGGATTTCTGGGGGGAGACTACTAGAGGTCTCTAACTATCTTTGTCAGTCTTCTACATATCGACTACAGTTCTTTAGAATTAGGTCACTTTCTTAGTCTTAGTCTTTAGTAGTCTGGATATTATCTGTGAGAGTAGGATATTAGAGTAGTCTCTGTTCTCAAGAGTGAGTAGAGACATCATTTTTTTTTTTTTTTTTTTTTTATAGATTGATATGTGATCAATCATAATCATGGAGGAGATCTGGGATCATTATCATAATTTAGTACTGCTGGAGATATCTATCTCTCAGGAATAGAGAGTGTCTATACTACTAGTTAGATATGATCACTTCTAATAGTTTAGTACAGGATTGATGTACACTGGAATCTATGAGGTGTCACTCTTGGTATGTGTAAAGTATTCTTGCACACACTCTTTCTATACAGGACATGAGTATAGACATCTATTTCACACTGTCTGTCTCGGACACATGTGACAGACTTTTCTTGTTTTGTGGATCACAAGTGAATCTGTTCTTAGATGGGATGGGAGTAGAGTGGTAGCATATTATTTATCTCTATCTTTTTATTTATTCTCTTTTTTCAATGTCATAACGTTAGGACTTGTCTTGAACACACACAATTTACATTTTTGATAACAACTCATGATCTGATTGGTCTCTATATTGTTTTCACTAAGACTTAGAGTCGTTTAGAGGTCTCTGTGGTCTCTGTTTCTTTTCTACTTATAGATATTTTTTCGGTAGTCACCATACTCTAGTAGTATATTATATTTGGACACTGATCATCGATCAGATGAGGGAGGATGATTATATAGGAAGTCTGTCACACATTTATCTTCTAACTATAGACATGATGAGTCTTATCTATTTCTATACTATTATGTATGATCTCTGAGGGTTGTCTTCTTCTGAGATAACAGATTTCTATCTAAAGATCATAGGACACTTTGACACAGTCTCTTCTAGTGTTCTATCTTAGTGAGTCACTTACATCTGGATAGACTGTTTAGTTCTTACTCTATCCTAGTAGAACAACTAATTACTCCATCTGTCTATAGGAGAGATTTATCTATCAGAACTTGTATCTCTTAGTTGGTGTCCTTATTTCTTAACCATATCTGTGTATTATTCTGTGTACACCTCAGGGTTTCTACTTTTTTGTAAGTAATACACTTTTTTTTTTTTTTTTTTTAAACATGATCTGTGATAGTAGATGACACACAACACACATCATTGTTATGAGTATCATTGAATGAGATTAGTAGAGTCAGATAGTTTTTTTTTTTTTTTTTTTTTTTCATGAGAGACTATGAGGAGGTCAACTAGATATTAGACTTTATTTCTTCTCTCTTTGCGATCTTTTCACTCTAATTCACTGTCGATTAGAGGTCTGGATCTCTCTAGTTCAGGTTTTATTCTCTAGGAGATATAGATGTGTGTTATGGATGATTAGAGTTACACAATATTACTTGTAATAGACTAAGTTTTTTTTTATAACTTACTATATTGATCTGTCTTAGTTATATATATCACATCAAAGAGTGAGAGTTTGATTTTTCTGATGGAGATATTCTTGGATCTTACTTGTTTGAGATTTCTTTGTCACGATTTAAGATCATTTGATATTCACTAGAGATGTTTTTGTTTCTTATGAGATCCACTACTAGTAAGATTTGATGCAAGTGGGACGACACATTGTAGACAATTTACATCTAACATTATCTTCACTTCGCAGACTGACTGATATATTAATTACTATACATTTATACAGGCTAACTCTTGCAATAGATAGTGTCTATTTTTTTTTTTCTTTTTATCATATTGAGGAGGATCTATAGTATATAGAGTCATGTCAGACTTTTTCATCTTTAGTTCAACAGGATATATTTTGATCATTTTTGAACTTCTCTTATTAGATTATATTCTTCTGTTTTTCACTTTGTAGGATTATATTTTCATAGTATCTATTCTTTCTCTATGTATTCTGAGTATGAGTCTGTCACTAGTTACACTTGAGATGTAGAGAGTCAACATAGTTCTTCATACTATATAGAGACATATCTTTGGAGGGTGTTTGATCATGACTTGATATAGAGGATCACATGGGGAGTTTATAGATCACAAACTGTGGTCACTCAGTATAGAAGAGGTGCTACTTTTCAATTGTTCCTCAAGATCTTCTGACAGGAGGGATGTCTTTATTGTTGAGTTAAGGGTTTTTTATAGTTAGAATTTGGTGGGGTGGGGAGTGGAAGGGGTGGTGGGGTGGAAATTTGGGATAGGGGGATATGTAATGGGGTATGATTGGAATGGGGTGGGTTGGGATATTGGGTAGAGTGTATGTTTTGGTGATTATAATGGTGAAATAATGTAGTTTTTGGGGTGATGTGATGTTGGTTGGACACAACAGCACTTTTTTTTCTTCTTAGACAATAGAGAGATAGTAGGGAGTATATGATAGGGGTACTCTAATCTTGAGTTAGGTAGGAGTCTTGGTGAGGGAATGAATTCTGTGGTCACTTCTTCTCTTTTTTTTCTATCTATACTTATAGGTTTTCTGGACAGTTTGACAATCTATGGGTATGGAGAGTCTTCTCTCTTATTGGAGATTGGATGTGTGGTCTATTCTCTTCTCTTCAGTAGGATCTAGTCTCTAGGAGATATTCTGAGGGAGTACCTGTCACATCTTATTTGTTTACTTACTCTATATCTTATACTTACATTCTTCTTTTTAGTCTTCTTTATATATCTAGTTATGATTATTGATATATCTGTGAGATTTATATGATGAGTCACCTCTTGATAGATAGGACTGATAGGAGGTATAGGGAGAGATACAACATTTAGTAGTTTTAACACATATTGTCTGGCACAACTTATTATACTAGGACTTCTATATGAGATCTTACATAGAGACTTCAGCGTATACTCTAGTAGAGGTAGATGATAGGTTATAGGCAGATCTTTTATGACTCTATATCTGGTCTATCTCTGTCTTACACATAACACAGAGATGTCACTTTGATCATAGATATGACAGGGTCTGATTCTAGATATCCTTGAAGGTTATTTCTTCACTAGGTATATAGTCTCTGTGATGATTATCTTTCTATACATGTCTGTTCTTCTCTATTTGACTCTCTCCTGTTGAGATATAGATCTTTCTCTAGGGAGGCTCTTTCTCTTCTTCTCTCGGTAGAGGGATGAGAGGCTCTTATCTTATGTCTCTTTTCACATTTAGAACTTCTGTCTGATCTCTCATTCTTTCTTCCTCTAGAGAGAGTACACAGACTGAGGATCTAAACTGATGATCTCATTATTTTTCCACACTTACCACTATATCACTACACAGTCAGATAGATATAGTCTTCAGTACTATCTCGAGTAGTCTCTATCGTCTGATGTTATCTGTTGAGAGTAACCTATTCTAGTGTACTCTCATGTTAGTATGAGGGATAGTCACAGGATCATGAATTTTACTAGTGTTTTTATCAAACACACATGATCTGATGATCTGGTTATATGTTTTTTGTTTTTAGATTGCACTTGAGGAGAGACACATTTATCTCTCTAGGTCTGATCACTTAGGTAGTGAGTTAGTTCTTCTCTTCTCGGTTTCACTAGCCACTTAGTTATCTCACTAGGTCAGGATACATTCTGGGAGAGATGTTCTTAGTAGAGATTTGGAGATCACAATAGTAGGATTTGAGGATCATGGATAGGAGGAGTAATCTCTATCTTACAGATTCATTGGATTTCGAGTAGAGTTTACAGGTAAGACTTATCTGGTTATGAGGTCTTTCACTTGAGTCTTAGTCCTTATGGCTCTAGGTGACTAATTTACTTATCGGTAGGTATATGAGTCTTACACTTTTCTTGATTTACATTTTCACATTTTGATCTTTATAGTTTTTTAGAGATTTAGTATTTCAACTGTAGACAGGAATCTTTTATATATATCTTACACACAACTGTGTCTCTGGGATATCTCTCTATTCTATTTCGTAATTCTTTCTATCTCACTGATTCAAGTTCAATATATGGTGATCGGTATTTTTGTGAGAGAATGGGGATTATTTGAGGTTCTCTCTCTAGACGCTATTAGATAGATATTCTCTATTTAGAGAGTCTTGATACTATCAATCAACTTTTTTCTTTATCACACACTGCAGTATATATAGGAGGTTCTAGTCTCTGTAGATATTTAGGCACATATCTACACACAGGATAACAACATGTTTTTTCTAGTGATATGATTCTATTCTTAGTGATATGGAGATGTTGAGAGAGTCACTGTCAATTCTTTCTGATATAGTCTATCCTATGTAGAGGAGTTTGGAAGATAGAGAAACATCTTTATTCATTTCAAGAATATAGTCATCTAGATTATAGAGAGCTTCTCTCTACAGTAGGTAGACGTCGGTAGTAGAACTTCCTATATCAACACTCTCACATCTTTAGTGTAGGACATGTTATTAGAGATCAGATCTTTCTTTCTACTGTAGGAGTTATTAGTATCACATCTTTAGTATTCTTTTTTACATTGATCTATACTTCACTGAGATTTGATAACGATTTCAACTTTAGTTCACTTCTTCTTTATCTCATTATCTTTCTGATTATTGATCATGACTTAGGAGTCATTCTTTTTTTTCTCTAGTATTGCACTCTCCAGATGAGAGGAGTATTTGTTCTTCTATGAACACAGTAGAGTTATCACACTTTTCTTAATCTAACTATATCTATTATCTGGACAGGACAGGTTCTCTCTTATTCACTATAGAGATCTTAGTTGATGAGGGGAGAGTCTGCTACATCTTTTTTTTCTTCTCTCTGGCTTAATGGATTGCATCGTGATATATGACTCTATTGGGCTGTAATTGTAGAGATGATGTTTGGAGATAGATAGGGACAGATTGTATTTTTTTTTTTTTTTTTTTTTTTTTTTTTTTTTTTTTTTTTTTTTTTTTTTTTTTTTTTGTTTTAAGATCATTGTTAACTAGTTTAACCATCACTGTTTTTTCTCGGAGATTTTATGTGGGTAGATCTACTCTAGTTTCTCTACACTCTATGATCATCTGAATTCATCAGACTTTGATCTTGTTCAAAATTGACATCTGGAGAGACTTGTCATATCTAATGACAATTTTCATTTACTGCACTGGAGTCTGTTCAATATGTGATCTCTCTCTCGGTAGAGGATATTCTAGTTATCTTTGTTGTCTTATCATCCATCTCTATTGAGGCGATAGGATACAATAAGTTGCTGTACTCTGTTTTAAGAGACTATGATGATGGACATTGAGTATGTCGTCTGTTCTTACTTCGAGTCTTAGGTAGTAGGGAGTGATTAGACTACTACAGAAATATGTCTGATTTGATTGATTTAACACACACACGTTAATGGATATTTAGTTGTTGATAACAATGTACTCTTTGGAGATGTAGACAGTATCTCTCTCTCTGGGGAGTAGATTACATGTCACACTCAATTAGTCTATATCAGTTCTGGTGATACACTCACTTTTACACTCTTGAGGAGACATTATATATTCTCTTATTAGTCAATCTCTACTTATACTAGAGATCATTTATATCTGATTGTATTAGGAGAGGTATTTCTCTTCTCATATTGATTTACTACTGTCTCTATGATATATTTTGATTATACATTTTTAGTATCTATGGATCTTATATCTAAATAGAGACATGAGGAGATCTTGTTATGGTCTATAGGCATATAGAGTCTCTCGTAGGAGGGAGATTTTATTTACAATTCTCTGATCATTTCTCTCTAATCTTCTTGTATATTAGGCTCTTCTAGTTCTGGATAGATGAGACACATGTAGACTCTGATGGTATTATCTAGTCTTTCTCTCTATCTTATAGTATCTAGCTTCTATCGATCTGGATGAGATTTCTTTATCTCTTGTATTAGTTTTCTGTAGACTTCTATTCTAGTCTTCTGTGTGTATTTGGAGACACATGAGAGGACTCTATATAGAGTTCTAGTCTCATTTTTTAGTATCAAGATCTACTTCATTCAAGACTTCAACAACATCTTTCTTAGTAGATCTGTCTTGATGTTGTGAATGGAGATGTATATTTTCAAATCAGTTTTATAGGTCTGCTTGTTACACATATGAGGTTCTTGGGAGGTCTTTCTCAGGGTCACTCTTCTGTCTGGTATTTAGGATTCACGCACTATACTACTGTATGATTCTAGGTCTGATTAGATTTAGTATTCTGTCTCTCTCTTTTTGAGTACACAGGAGGACATTTTTTTTTCTCTCTAATGATTTGACGTAGGGTTGTGACATCTAGGACACTATGATGGAGAAACGTGTTATAGAGTTAAGGTTTTCTGAGTCATTTATCACTCTGAGAATCGTCTGCCAGATTAGGTGTACTTATCACTCTTTACCTATTCATCTATGAGCATGTCTGGATATAGTGTTCTATTATATATAGTCTGACTCACTTGTGTACATATAACATTGGAATTTCTTTACTTTTCACTTATCTCAATAGTTAGTACATTTGATCTAGGACTATTAGGATATATCACTGTTACAGCTAGATATCTTCTTAGAGTTATGTAGAGATTAGTATATCTGCTATATAGAGAGATAGAGATGGACAAGTCTAGGAAGATACTGATCGATAGTATAGGAGTCTATTTGTGTATTGGAGAGAGAGAGAGTTCTTTTTCATATCGTTCACAGACATATCACAATTGTTTCTATGATGTCACATGAGGAGAGAGCAGCTTCTTTCTCTTTCGGATCTAGACGGAATAGTCTCTACAGTGTTCTTATCATAAGTCTCTCTTACATGTACTTATTAGATTATTAGATATCTGAGATTCTATTCTTTGATGTCCTATGAGAAATATAAGTTTCTCTATTTATTAGGACGAGACTATCTCTTCTTAGTATGGGATATGGGTAACACATGACTTTTTCCTTTCTGTTTCATCATCTGATGAGGATCTCATTCTTTGTACATATTTATATAGTTCTCTTAGTGGATTATACACAAACAGTATGTTTTTGATAGAGGGTGATCTTATGTTGAGTCTCTCTTGATCTACACTATATAGTATAGTACATGGGATCAGACTATCTCTGTCTTTTACATCATACTCATTCTCTTTCAGTAGATTTTCACATGGTGGAGATCACTCGTATGTCTTATTTCTCTACGTTATTCTAGGTCTTTCTCTAGATACTTAGAGAGATCCGTAGATATATGAGAGAGAACATATTTTATTTTTCGTCATGATCTCTTAAGATAGTTTAGATCTGAGAGATACAAATATCATTCTTCATGTAGGATTTTCTAGATATCTATAGACATATTAGGACTGTCATTCATGACTATTACACTCTGTTAACACGTCTATCACATCTATGTCTGGTCTATAGAATGTCACATAGTATGACTGGAGTTTCTTCTGTCTTAATGAGTGTGGATTGGAGTCTTTCTCTCTAGATAGTCACATCAGGTACATTTATTGTGACTCTAGAGAGAGTCTGATCTCCTTCTGATGGTTCTTTACATTGTTCTGCTTGTCTCTCTGAGATTAGATCTGGGATCTATTCTCTTCTTCTAGTTCTGTCACACTAACTATATACATTAGTGATTAGGTCTTTAGTTAGTATCTAGTTTATGGATAGTAACCTATGATCACAGATAGAGAGTCATACATACATCTTCTTCACTTCTATATATATTATCAACAATGAGTCTTAACTAGAGTATAATGATCTTTTCCTAACATATGGATAGATATGAGTCAAAGCTTAATCTCACTCAAGACAGTATTAGATAGTAGTCACATTTCTCACGTAGTACTCTATAGTCAATTAGTAGAGTAGTTACTATGTGTCCTGTTAGTGGTAGACACATTAGTCCATAGGATAGGTCTAACATTGATCATTTCTGAGAATCTCTTGAGATTCAAGTGTTGGAGAGGATGAGAGCAGACAAGAGGTTCTATTACGAGAGTATCAGGATTCTTGGAGAGTCTCTCTGAGAATGTAGTCTGATTGTAGAAGGGTATTTCACTGTTAACTATCTGTCAATGAGATTAACATTTGAGGATATCTCATTATTTAGTCTTGATAGACTTGTAGAGAAGTTTATAGAGAGAGATGAGTCTTTCGATAGTTAGTGTCTTCTTTTATTAGGGTATATCTAGTGGATGACATCCTCTGGGGAGGTTTCTTCTCTAGAGGATGAGAGTATATGACTTAATCTCTCATACTTCTAGTATTATATCTCTTTATTTTTTAATTCACTCTTGTGTGTGAGATTTCTTCTGTTGGTCACTCTTCACAGTATCTCTATTCTTGTATATGTTTTTTAGTTATAGAGAGATGGGATAGGGATCTCTAGTGTTTATTGGGGTTATTCTCTTTCATTCTGAACAGTCTGGTTGATAGGATGGAGTCTCTGTCTCTGTTTGTATGTGTAGGAAAATGGAGTTCTTTATTAGATCTCTTGATGTCTCTTTCATCTGTAGGAATTCTTCTCATCATACCTTGTGTAGACACACTAGGTTTCTCTTATTGAGGTATATAACTCTCTACTTATTTATAGGATGGTCGAGTAGAGAGAGAGAGCTACTCTCATACACTTTTAGACTTATTCACTGACACTATACATTTTAGGGTATGTCGGTCTCTCGTTGATTAGTATAGTTAGTATATTCTGTTTCTTCTATACATACACTTTTCTTTATTCTACTGAATGTATGACACAGTTTTCAATCTACTCTTATCTCTGGTCTAGTCTCTATTTATCACATTTTTCTCTCTTTCTCAGTCTGTGTCTTCTATATAGTCTGGTCTGATCTATCAGTCATTCTGGAATGGTGAGACTAGATCTTTCTTTAGATATCTGATGATGACTTTCTGATAGTTTGATGGCTTTAGATATCTTTCTGAGGTCATCTGATGAGGGATTTCACTGAGATTATAGCAACATTGGAGATATGTATAGGCACACTTCTGGATTGATTTATCTTTATTATGATTACTCTCTCAGATTGTGGCACACACACACACACACAACACTAGTATGTTGGTTAGAAGGTGTTGGATGGGGGGTGTTGGTAAATAGGTGGGGGAAATGTGATGGGGGTAGAGGAATATGGAAGATGTTGGGTTGGTGGATAAGGAGGGGGGGTGTTGTGTGGTTTGATGATGGAGGGTGGGGGGGTGGGTGGGTATGTATGTGGGGGTTATGTTGGGTATTTAGGGAGGGGTTAGGTGATGTATGAGTGTAATTTTGGTTGGGTGGGGTTTATGGGTAGGGGGATTGGTTGGGGGGTTGGGGTGTGGGGGTTGGGGATAGGTGGGAATGGGTGGTGATAGGTATGTTTGGGGAGGGTTTAGGGTTTGTGGGATTTAAGGTAGGTGAAGTTATGAAGAATATTTGTGTTATATGGGGATGGTTGTGTTGTGGATGTGGTGGGGGGTTGTTTGGTGGGATAGAGGGTATGAAATGTGAGATGGTATGGGATAGTGTAAATGATATGTTTTTAGTGATAAGATAGAGAAGATGTAATGTTATTGAAATGGGTAGGGGGTGATAGGGTGGGGTGGTGATGATTAGGTAGGTAATTGAAATGTGTGAAGGATGGGGTTGATAGGGGGGTAGAAGGGGTGGGTGATAAGAGGGGTGGTTGGGAGTTGGTGAGGGATGTGTTGTGTGATGTGGTGAGGGATGAGTAGTAGGTTATGGGTGTATGTTGAGGGATGGTTGGTAAGGTTAGGATGGGGGATGTTTATGGATGGGTTAATGTAGGGGGGATGGTTGGGAATGGGGAAGGTTTGGGTTTGGTTGGGTTGATTTTGATTTTTTGTGGTTTTAGGATAAAAGGGTGTGGGAGTGTTTATGTGTTAGTGTAGTGTTGGTAGGGAATTTGTTGTTTAGGGGGGGATTTGGTGGGTGGGTATATTGTTGTTAGATATGAGGGTGGAAGGGGATATTAGAGGTGTATTGAAGTTGGTTAGTACGGATTGCGCAATCCGCAATTACGGCTTGAATAAGGGTCGGGTGCGGTCGAGGGGGGGGCGGGGGAGGCTGCCCGCCAACCCATAACTTGCATTATCCCACGCGCATATTCTGCGTCCTGGATAATGTGCGGTGACTCCTCCACCCCGGCCGGGTTTGCCGAGCGTGAGTAGCGACGGATCCCACTGTTCTTCTATGAGAAACTGTGATTACCGAATTACTGCGACGGATTGGAGCACGTACTGCAGCGCAAATCCGGCGCGCAGTACGGCTCCAATACGTGGCGAAATAAGCCGTGTGAACGGCCCCTTACTGTAAGAGCAGTGAGACTGTGGAACTCTCTGCCAAAGGAACTTGTCATGGTGACTTCACTAACAGAGTTCAAAAAGGGTCTGGATTCATTTCTAGAGCATAATAATATAACAAGTTATAGTGACTAGGATACTGGAGAGGGGTCGTTGATCTAGAGATTTATTCTGATTGCCAGATTGGAGTTGGGAAGGAATTTTTTTACTAAAATGGGGGGTTTTGCCTTCCTCTGGATCAACACTTTAGCACAATAGGCTGAACTGGATGGACGTATGTCTTTTTTCGGCCTTACAAACCATGTAACTATGTAAAATACTTTATATTTCTATTTTTGAGAAGGATCTGTGCCTATTTAAATTGTGAAATGTATTCCTTTATTTATAGCCGTATCAAGGGGAATAGTTTTACTCTATTTTTCTTTTGATCCATTTTCCTCATATTTTTTGGCATTCTAACCAACGCAAGGTCCACACCAGGCAGTGGTCCTAAAGTCCACCATTCTAGTTACCGGAGGTCCGGTCTGCAATAATGAGAGTTGAGCCTCCAGAGAAAATTGCACAACAAGAGAAAGCACGCTAAATTGCTTTAACACTTTGTTATCTTCATAACCAGAGGTAATACACGAAGGAGCACTGTGTCTCTTATTTTTTCCCTTTCATACTAAAAGGTAATGTATCGCTTCTTCAGTTCATGTGTTTCATTGTGCGCTCAGCTTCTCAGCTCTACAAATTCAGGGGCGTTTCTTCCCCTCCCAGCGGGGTATTTTGTAACTGACGCGGGATGACATCATCCCGCCCTTCACTGTTCATGCTTGCTCTCAAGTCTTCCCCCCACCCCGAGTCCACATATCACTATGTCGTTCACCCAATGCAGTCTTATTTTGTAAGTATGTTTACATGAGTAAGTATGTTTGAGTGAGAGAGGCAGGAATGCACGCTTCCCCGAATACGACCGGGGTCCAGACAGAATGTAAATTAGTAGAGCCGGCAGCCAATGACATGAAAGGAGGTGGAATCCGACCTGCACTGGGGAACTGTGTTTACAGAAAATAAAGATAAGGGAGACTGTGAAAACAAGACAGCTTTGCAAATGACATCAAATTGAAAAGTTGCTTGTTTTCACTGTCCCCTTATTCTGAAGACCATTTCATGAAATGAAACAACCCCTTTAATGGAAGTCTGTAAGACCTTTTTAGCATATCAAACTGCTCACAGCACAATACAGAACACAGGAAAGCAAGCTTAAAGGGAATGTATCACCTATTTTTTTTCCTGATCTACATCAGGCACTAATACATATAATCTTTTCTTCTCTTTATCTTTATTTTATCTTTATTATGTCTTCTTTTTCCTGTACACGATCATAGGGTTCATAGATATGTTTTACAGCAGCTACTTGGACCATTTGTAGTCTGGAGATGACTTATTGACTTTTATGGAATAGTTGTGTAGGCATGCTCGGTGACCTGTAAAGAGGTCACACTGCAAGGAAGGGAGAAGGGTGAGCTGTGAATAGCACCTATTGTGAATGATGGATCCTGTGTTATCTTTATATAGATGTTACCAGTCATTGCAATCTTGCCTGTGATGATAATAATGACAGCTCAGAGAAGTGATCTCTATTGAACAGGAATTGACAGTCTATTATTAGGTTTAATGGCGAGTGTGAAAACTATGTGAGTGTGAAAAATTTTAAGATTTTTTTAAATATAGTGATGTGAAACAAAACAAGTCAGAAATTCTTAAACAAAAAAATATTCATTTGATCTTTGGAATGTTCTATTTGCAGGTTATATAATTTGCTTGTTATACGATATGGTTTATGTTATTTGCTATTATGTTGAATGTCTATATTGTTTATTACTAGGAGTGCAAGTGATGTGTTACTATTGTGTTTTTCTTTATTTACCTTTCCCTACATGTTTAAAGCTAACCAATGAAACAGGAATACCCCTTAAACTCTTAAAAGATGCAGGTATTTTTGGATTTTCATTTCTATGTTTTCATCACCGCCTTCCAAGAGCCGTAACTTTTTAATTTTTTCATCAACATACCTGTATGAGGACTGTATGATATAAATAACACGTTATCTTTATTCTGTGGGTTGGTACAACTCCGAGTCTACCCGATTTATACAGTTTTCATTATGTTTTACTATTAATAGTATACGAGTCAAAAATATATATTTTTCCAAATACAGACATGTGTAAAGGGATTCTTTTTGCAGGCCAATGGATAGTTTTTATTAATACCATTTTGGGATAATTTTTATTAAAATTTTTCAGAGGTTTTGCCTTTTTTATGTTGTATTTTATTAGTTCAGAATTTTATCGATGTGGTGATACCAATTTTGTTTCTTTTGTTATTTTTAATTTTTTAAATGTAAAATGGGAAAAAGGGGTGTTTTGAACTTTTAATATTTTTTAGATTTTGAAAAAGCTTATTTTACTCTCTTTACTGTAATATTTTGTCCCCTTAGTGTACTACCATTAATATAATTGATCTCCTATTACAGTTTGCTTATGGAAGGGTGTAATAGAAAGACAATCATAAGAGGTCTGGGGCCAGTTGGGTGGTGACAAGGATTTCACACCTCTTTTAAACAGTATAGATGCCAGAGTCACCACAATAAATGTATGGTCCTAGGAATTAAGTGGTTAAACGATAAATCGTTTTCTGATTACACCTTTTCCTTAATCCATCTTGCTATTCAAAACTCAAATTTTCCTCAATCCTTTCCCTTTGGTTTTGAATGACAGCTTACTTTCTACATCATATGCAACCTATGATGGAGGACAGTGGTGGAGCTACCATTCAAGACTAAAGAAGAGCGGTTCGGGAGAGTTTATTGACAAGAAACTATGACACTTTCCTGGTATAAAAACGCTAGAGGAACCTCACCAGCACAGCTCAAGACAAAATGAAAGTTGGTGTTCTCTGTGATGCTACATGGATGACTGACAGCATAGGAATGTTTAAGCTTGCTTTCCCGTGACCTATATAGAGCTATGAGTGGTTTGGTTGGCTAAAACGTTCTGACAGACTCTCTTTAGGGTTGAGGGGTCTAATATCTTCTATGTCAGGGATAACGATTTAGTAAAGTTTTCCCTCAGCTGTTCTAGAATCTAGAGGCAAACAAAGGCCATCGGAGGCAAAATGAAATGTCTACTCATTCTATTCATGACAACTTTAAGCAAGAATCAGCACAACTGGTCCCGTTTTAAAAGAAAATGCATTTGCAATAATACAATGTTTACTTTAGAAATGGCTATCAGGCCTGTAAAATGTTGTAATATTCATTTAGCAAGTAAATATCACAAGATGACATTTGATGAAAACCTCTCTCAAACATCCATTTAGAGAGAAGCATTAGAATAAGCCTTTGGAGTGCTATAAGGGAATTGCATCCACATATCTGCAAACATATCAATCCATGTCACGATTCACTTCTAGTGTTCTCTAGAAGAGCTTATTGTACTGTAGAAGTGGAAAATGCTAATGTTATATACTCAGAGGCCACTTTATCAGGTACTTTATCAGGTACGGTGTCCTCAGATTAAAGACTTCCATTTGCTTTCAGAGAAGCCTAAACTCTTCATGGTATGGATTCATCAAAGAATTCTGATCCGTACTGGTTTGATGGCAACATAGGATTGCTATAGATGAGTTGGCTGTGTAGTTATGACGAGTATCTCCTGTTGAACCACAAAGGAGCTCTACTGGAGTGAGATCTGGTAACATGCCCTCCAGAAGAGAGCTCAGTTGGTGTTATGCGGATAGGTGTGCAAATACCAGGACCATGCCACTTGTACCAAGACATGGAAGTCAAAAAGGATCCTAATTTCAAAGATTTAAATGGTGCCTTTATTTTACTGCCATGTTTTTGGAAGGGCTTGCTGTGTGCTTCCTCCTCCAAATACCCCGAGGAGAGAGATAAGTGACATGTGAATTACCAGCGGCGTATAAGCGGCGCTGGTAATGATTGTCTAAGGGCCGGCGAGGTGCCGGCCACCCGCTCCCGCCCCCGCTCCCGCCCCGCCCCTGGCCACACGGCTTAAATGCAGGGCGTAATTACGCCCCGCAATTACGCCGTGTGAACCTAGCCTCAAACAATGTATGTCTGCAGGATAAGCAGGACTTTCATTTTCTCTCCTAAAATCCTGTTTACTCAGCATTTACATTTTACTCAAAAATCTGCTTCACATCAAAGGTCAGCTTTGTTCCCTTTTACAACTTTCTCCCATAGAGGGAAAACAAATTCACCTCACAGATTTATTATAAATACCTGGCATGCAAAGTTTTTGCGGAATTATTACAATTTTCATCTGAAACTTTCATTCCACACTTATTTCCAGCAAAAAACGTCTGGGGTTAAAATGTTTACTACATCCCTACATTAATTTCTTGAGAGATGTAGTATCCAAAACAAATTTCTTAGAGATTTCCACTATAATAACACCACACGGTCTATGCAATTATGGCACGGTGCCAGAAATCCACTCCAGCACGGTCTCTACTCCAAAAGCAAAATGGCACTCTAACCTTCTGAGCTTAGCCTGGTGTCCAAACATTAGCTTACAATTATTGCCATCCTGAGGTGAAATTGTGTAAAAAAATTTGGGTGCTGTTTATCCTGTGTTTCGTGTGAAAATGAAAACATTTCAGTTAAAACAATATACTATTAGGACATCCTAAATTTATAAGGTTCTTTTTCAATTTTGAAGGCGGTGTTTGCATCAAGCTGTACACCAAAGCCACAGATCTTTCTAAAAACTGCAGAATGAAAGTAATAAATCTTAAGCTTTGTTTTGTTTCTGAAAGAATGGATCAAAATTAAAATTTTGTAAAAAATTGTAAAACTTTAAATTTCCCCTTCCTTGCTCTAATTCCAGTGAAACACCTGTATGTAAATTTAGATAGAAAGAACAGTGACATTTTGAATATGGGGTTAATTGTGAGGGACTTTCAAAATATAGGACCTTCAAGCTACTTGAATTCTGAATTGGTTACTAAGAAACAGCCATTAAAAATTTGCTTGAAAATTTTAAAAATTGCTAGTACATTTATAAGTCATATACTTGCTTACCATAAAAGTTACAAAATGACCTTACATAAAATGGATATATGGTAAATGTTAGTTATTTACTTATGTTTGTGGTATGACTACCTGTGTTGTAACTTTTTTTTTTTATCAAAAAACCTAAAATGTATTACTCACAATTTGCCACCAAGCACAATGGTTCACAGAAAACAATATCAGAATCAGCTTGGTAAGTAAAATCATTCCAAAGTTATTACCACATAAAGTGACACATATTCAGTGTGAAAAATGGGATTGTCTTTGCCCAGGGGTTGTTATATATGAACAACCTCTGTTCACATACCCATTCATTTTATATACTGTACATGTCTCAGTATTAATATAAGGCATCAATTATTATTTCTTGTTAACATTGTTACTTTTTGCTTCAGAAATGAAGCCAACCGGCAGTTGCATGCAATTTCTATGAAGTGTGTATCAAAATCTAAACATAGGGCCTTACCAATGGATGATGAATAAGGGCACCAATAGAGATGATTTAAATACAGAAGCAAGACAACAAAAAACATTTAACCCTAACAACTAACTTTCTGCAACTCAATCCCTAGTTTGTCCCTAAAGCTGACTCTAACACCAGACACCTTTGGCCCTACCCTATCCATGGCAATATCCCTACCAATGTCCCTCACTATGCTAACAGTAACCAAAACAACTGAAAACCACCAAAAAGAACTCAGGAGTAGAACATGCTGCAAGACTGACACAGGGCAAAACAGAAGCAACAGAGAACTAAAGACAAACGGCATAGTTGCATAGCAACAGCCTCATCTGATCTAGTAAACCAGAGACGAAGAAATGACAGGAAAATTCCTGCCACTTGTGACACTTTTAGCACTTATCTCTGGGTGCATGGTGCCTTATGTGCCTTTTGTTAGTGCTTGCTAATGTGAAATACTTACATAAGGTATACAAATAACCATAGCATACAGAACTAAATTATAAGTGCACTAACTGTCAAAATGGTGACAATTATGGCTACATAAGGCTGGGTTTACACTGCGTTATGCTCTGTGTCTACGTGTATGTTTGGCACTATTTGCCAATTGTACATGCTTTCTGTATTGGACTTAAAAGTGTGGTCTACCATGCTTCTGCATCCTCCACAAAGACTCATACTGATGGAAAATATTTGTTATATTGAGAGGAGAGGAAGGCCGTGTTCACACGGCTTATTCCCGACGGATTTGTGCGCCGTATTGAGCGCACAAATCCGCCGTGAATAAGGGGCGGGACGGGGGCGGGGCTGGAGCGCGGCGGGGGCGCCGCTCCCGGCCCCATAGACAATGCATTGTTTACGGCGCGTACGCGCCTTAAATAATGTGCATGTCACTTTCTCCCCCCGCGGCGGATTCGCCGAGCGGGGAGGAGCGACGGATTCCACTGTTCTCAATGAGAGCAGTGGATTACCGTAATTGCTGCCGCGGATTGGCGCCGTACTGAAGCGCAAATCCAGCGCGCAGAACGGCGCCAATACGCGGCAGAATAAGCCGTGTGAACGAGGCCGAATAGCGCTTGGGAATAAAAAGAATACCTGAGGAAGCCGGCTTGGATTGCTGGCGAAACGCGTAGTATTTATCTTTGAAATAAACTAAGACACCACTATAGTGGCTAAATACCCAGGTGTTCTTAGATATTCTTTTTATTCCCGAGCGCTATTCCTCTCCTCTCAAGTAACAAATATATCCTTGCCGTGGATCCTCGGAGCGGAGTGCATCCTCGTGTGTGGAGAGACTCATGGCTGCTGTTCAACGGGAAACCTGAGGTCTCATCGACTTAATATATGCCCTATATATGTGTTGTACCATCCTGTACAAATTCATAAGGTTAGCGACCTACATTACGTATTCGTGGTTATTTATATACTCCACTTGAGTGCGCTTCTTTTGTATTCTCTATAGCTACAGTAATACTGATGGAAAATAATGCAAACGTTGTCCAAACTGTGTTTGTTGTATTGCTTTATTGATTTCTATGGGGTCACGGTGACTGGGTACACACTGCATTATGCTCATTCTCCTGTTGCCTCTGTGGTGGTACCTTTTTTTCATGGTACCCCAGTAGAGACCACAAATGAAGTGCATAACACAGTGTGAACCTGCCGCTAAGACCCCATAAAAATCAATATTGCAAACACAGTCCTATTTGGACTACATTTGCTCTATTTTCTGGTGTTATGTCCTATTTGTGCATGGTAGACCAAATAGAAATCATGTACTTTTGGCAAATGGAATGAGACCCAGCCTGACATTTCCACACAGTTTTCTAAATAACATTGCTATACTACTATACACAGTAAAAATACTATATAGTATCTAAGTAGCAAAGTAAGTACTCAAATATTAACACATAAACAAATATTGCTACATACAGTAATCTAATAACAGCATTATATAGCATCTAAATAATACTGTTAGTATGGAATGGGATAATTTGTGGTAGTAGCAAGCTTAATAGGCTAGGCCATTTTATTATTATTATTATTATTTATTTTGAAGTGCTATTAGTTCCAGGGAGCTGTACATTTGAGGAGGGTTACATATATAACATTTGTCAACAAATGAAATGGCAAAGGCTTACAATCTACAAGAATGAAGGAAAGAGACAGAAGGTGAGAGGCAGACATGTTTGTGGGGTGATGTAGGGGCAGCAGGGTTATTGTAGGTTATCTTAAATTAATCCTTTATGGCAAAAATGACTGGGATGGTCATTCTGAATGTCTAGAAACATTATCGGATTTAATTTTATCTCAGTTCATACTACCATTTACAGTGGGGAAAAAAAAAGTATTTAGTCAGCATCCAATTTTGCAAGTTTTCCCACTTAAAAAGATGAGAGAGGCCTGCCATTGACGTCATAGGTTGACCTCAACTATAAGAAACAAAATGAAAAAACAAATCCCGAAAATCACATTGTCTGATTTGGAAAGAATTTATTTGCAAATTATGGTAGAAAATAAGTATTTGGTCACCTACAAACAAGCAAGATTTCTGGCTCTCGCAGACCTGTAACTTCTTTAAAAGCCTCTTCTGTTCTCCACTCATTACCCTTAGTAATGACACCTGTTTGAACTTGTTATCAGTATAAAAGACATCTGTCCACAACCTCTAACCGTCACACTCCAAACTCCACTATGGTGAAGACTAAAGAGCTGTCGAAGAACACCAGAAACATAATTGTAGCCCCGCACCAAGCTGGGAAGACTGAATCTGCAATAGACAAACAGTTTGGTGTGAAGAAATCAACTGTGGGAGGAATAATTAGAAAATAGAAGATATACAAGACCACTGATAATCTCCCTTGATCTGGGGCTCCACGCATGGTCTCACCTTGTGGGGTTAAAATGATCACAAGAATGGTGAGCAAAAGTCCCAGAACCACATGGGGGGACCTAGTGAATGACCTGTAGAGAGCTGGGACCAACATAACAAAGGCTATCATCAGTAAAATACTAGGCCACCGGGGACTCAGATCCTGCAGTGCCATACGTGTCCCCTTGATTAAGCCAGTACATGTCTGGGCCTGTCTGAAGTTTTCTAAAGAGCATATGGATGATCCAGAAGAGTATTGGTAGAATGTCATATGGTCAGATGAAATCAAAGTAGAACTGTTTCTTGGAGGAGAGAGTTGAATCCAAAGAACACCATACCTACTGTGAAGCATGGGGGTGGCAACATCATGCTTTGGGGCTGTTTCTCTGCAAAGGAACCAGGGTGTGATCCTGTAATGAAAGAAGAAGGGGGCCATGTTCGGGAGATTTTGAGTGAAAAACCCCTTCCAGCAGAAAGGGCTTTAACAATGAAAGTTGCTGGGCCCTTTCGCATGAAAATGATCCCAAGCCCCCCGCCAGGGCAAGAAGGGTGGTTTCGTAAGAGATTTCAAGTCCTGGGTGGACCGTCCCCAGATTAACCCCCCAAAAAACTTTGGGAGGGTTGAAATTCCGTATTCCCCTGGGGACCCCAAAACCCCACTTTTGAGGAGTCTGCATGGGGAATGGGCCAAAACATCCCAGCAACAGTGTGTGAAAACCTTGGAAGATTTTACAGAAAAAGTTTTGACCTCGTTTTTGCAACAAAGGACATAAAAAAAAGTATTGGATAAAAAATTTTTGTTTTTGCCCCAAAACTTATTTTCCCTAATTTGAAAATAATTTCTTTCCAAATCGGAAATGTGATTTTCGGGATTTGTTTTTCATTTTGTCCCCCACAGTTGAGGTCTTATGTGTCAATTAAGGCCTTCTTCCCTTTTTATGTGGGAAATTGCCAATGGGGTGTAAATACTTTTTTCCCCACTGTACTGCAAGCACATTTCCAAATTGTATTGTTTGTAATTCAAGTACATTCCCATTGACTAGGTTGTGCTGGTACAGCGTAAGAAAGAAATTGTTTAAAAGAGTTTAGAAAAAAAAACAATTTTTAAATTCTTAAAATTTTCAGACTTTTAAAAAAATTGAATTTAAATATTTAATTATCCAGTTTGCTCTCTTGCTTATCGGACTCTCCCTCTGGCATCGTCATATATTCCAAGTATTTAGCTGTTTTGATAAGCAGCCAGTGGTATTTTGTTTCACGTGGCAAGGTGAGACTTAAAATTTCAACGGGTTTTTTTGTATTTTAAAGAAATATTTAGGGCAAAGTAAGATTATTCGAAAATAACCTCTGCCCTACATGAAAGCAATGTTCAAAGAGCATACAGATTTTATTTGCTTATCATCTACTGGTGGCACCTTTTCGGGCTCTCATGTCTTATTGTGCCCTTTTGTAAGGGGCTGTTCACATTACTTATAAATTTTTCTGCCCCAAATACGTATCTTCTTTTTTTTTCAATTTCCACCATTGAATCCCACAAAAAATGGACATTTAAACACTTGTTCCATCCAGAAGCGGAGTAAATTTACATAACCCTAAGCATCAGCTGTCAGTGGAACATCAGTTAAGGGCTGGACTGATTCTTTTGCCTTTAAAGTAAAAGGAGGGAGGGTCTTTTAAAAACCTAACAAGGACATAGAAATACCACCTTTACATTTTTTTTCTCTATACAATGAAACTTGAATAGGGTTTCGGGGCCTTAAGTGTATTTAACCATTTATTAGCTTTAACATAGAAAAAGGTCAATAAAGAGATTAGCAAAAACATTGTGTTCAAATTTTTGCTTCTTTCAGAGTTTGGCAGTTTTAATCTCCTTTTTGGGTGTACAAAAGTTTCCCCCAAAGTTATGCCCTTTGGCTGGGCTGGTGATGTCTCTCCTTGCTGTTTCATAGCACGAGAGATTGTTTATCTATGTTACTGTCAAACTTTAACCCTTTGGTGCTCTCAGGGGCGTCGCTAGACTAGTTTATTCGGGGCACAAGCCCAAAATCCTGCCTTGCCCCGGTCTAAGCCGTGGGTTGTAGGCATGTTGTGCCTTTAGCGCCGACAATTATTTATGTATGTGAGTCCCTAAAACCCCGTACAGCTCACGGCCGTTCCCCAGTGCAGGGAGGGGGGGGGGGGAGCGACTGCCCCCTGCCACTTTGGGGAAAAGGGAGGGGGGCCTGTCGCTTGACTGTAAGGTTCCGTGCTCGCCGCGTGGCCCAGAGCCCCGGCAGGCCCGGAAGCAGAGATAGTGAGTGAGGAGCTCCACCGTGCTGTGCTGCTGCCGGGTCCTGGACCATGCAACAAATCAGCCTTGGGGGCAAAAAGCAGCAGCAGCGCATCATCATCCCCCGGTGCCCGGGGGTCCAAGGAGTGAGTGCTATGTAGAGGGCCGTATAAAAAGTTAATAAGGGAACACCCCCATTTAAATTTTTTAAAAAATGAATTGTACTTAAGTATATATGCGTGTGTATACACATAGTGTATGTATATATGAAATTTTATGCGTGTGTGTATATAAAACCCAGGTTTTTATTGGTAATTTCTAGGTAAAAGGGTTGGGACCCCCCGGTTTTAAATGGTGATGTGGGGATTTTTTGGGAAAGTGGGAAAATTGTTTTAAGAAAATTAGATGATTTTGCTTTTGGGGGCATTTTTTTGCGGAAATAGGTTGGGTGTTTTTTAATTTTGGTATTTAAAAGGGTTTGGGGTTTGGGAAAAAATTAGTAGGTGTGGGGTTGGTTTTTTTTTTAAATTGGTACCAAGGGGAAAAAAGGGGGAAAATATTAAAATGGGAAAAAAGTGAATGTTGTAAAGGGGATGGATTATGTTTATGGTTGTTTCCCCAAATTTCCACTGTGTGTGTGATAATATATATATGTTATTTTAAAATTTTGTGTGTGTGTGTTATATAATATATATTATATATATATCTTTTGTGACAGAGTGGCAAGGAGTTGCCGTTTCTGCCACTAGGTGGGTTTTAACCGGGTAGGGGACGTGCCACCAGAGCCTGGGCTTGGTGGGGGGGACCAATGGTTGTCTATCGGGTTGCTGACAGCTGTATGTAGCATGGCTGAAATCCACCATTATGGGTTGGCTTCCCCGGACAGCTGCAGATGGGTGGGTGGCTGTTCCCGCGTCCCAGGTCTCCAGGTTCCATTGTTGGGTTTTGGGCCATCTCGGGATGGCTAAAAAAGCCTGTTTTTCCCCAGGTGATCGGGGGGCGTGGTCTACCACCTGAGAGTGGAGCACAGAAGAGCTGGGAAGAGAGCTCTGGCCCCCAGAGGCTTGAGGCAAGAAGGTGGCTGCCTTCAGGAAGCCGAACCCAGCAGAGGCTGGAAAAACATGGGTTGGGCGCGGGCAGTAGGCCAAGTCCACAGGTAGTTGAGGGACGTATCTTGTGTATAGTTCGAGGCCAGACGGCCAAGGTTTTCTTTTATGATTTGTGTTTTCTATAATTGCGTGCCTAAAATTAAAACTGGCTGAGGCCAGTTTTGAACCCTTCCTCAGTGTTCGAAGGTTATTGTGCCAAGATTGTCCTACCAAGGACGGCGATCCACAAAGCCAAGCGAGAAACCCCCGAGACGGGCCAAGATGGCGCCCTCGGGAGCTAAGGGCAGCCGCTTACAATATATATTATATTGTGTTGTGTGTGTGGTATATTATTTATATGTGTTATATATGTGTATGTGTGTGCATGCTTTATGTGTGTACATGTGTATGTACTGTATTATGGTTTGTGTATAAACACAACATATCCACCAATATTGCCAAATTGTGTCACTAAACATAATCCTGCCTGTTCTGTCATTTACAAAATGTAAAACTACAGCCTGTGATGAATTGTATCTAAAATATCATTTTTTTATACCCGTCATTCGTCAGGGTTGCGTATGTTTTTAGCTGCTGCAGCCAGACAAAGGGTACGTTCACATGGCATAATTGCGGGGTGCGTTTTGTGGTGTATTTGCGCTTTAATACACTCTCTTTGAGAGCTATGATTTACCATGTGTCTTCTCCGGCGTTTCAATCCGATGGTATTGTACGCTGGAGGAGAGAAGTGACAGTCCCCCCGATGAAAACTGCAGTTCTTTGGGCGTGAAAAATGCCATGTGAACCCCGCCCTACTGAACAAAACTTAACACAAAGGGCCCGAGCCCCGGATGTTTTGGGACCCTAGCAACACCCCTGGGTGCTCTACAGTCCTATGTCCTGCTGTTATACCCCTCCATCATCAATGTTACTCTAACAGGCTCAGCTACAAATAGCAGAACTGATGTGACAATCACTGCTATAGAACCACTCACAGCCTAACCCAGAAAATGAAATCTGAAGTTGGCTGTGAAAAGCAGGTTCTGTGAAACAGTATGGCAAGCTAAGCCCTTCAATTGGAGTTTATTGCAGCTGAAATGTAGGCATTTAAAGGGAGTTATATACATCTGTATGCAGTGAGCTCCCCCTAATGGTAACTGCAAGCAAGCACAATTTTATTTATGAACTTTATGTCTGTGTGGAGATTAGCAGGCATTTGGGCTCTATAGCAAAAAAACGTAATAATAATAATAATAATAATAATCTTTATTTATATAGCGCCAACATATTCCGCAGCACTTTACAATTTTGGGGGGTAAACGTACAGACATTTCCCCATTAAAAGTCTTACAAAATGAGACACAAGGTGTGAGGGCCCTGCTCGCAAGAGCTTACAATCTATTAGGGTGTATTATGTGACGTAAACAGCCTAGTCCGCCGGCCCACTTGAGGGACGACGGCCTGACTTGGGGTGTATCTCGACGTTGCGCGGCCCTCTAGGGGGGGCACAAGGTCAGCCAGATACTGTCCCACTGTTAACCCCTGTCCAAGCTGGCACAGGGATACAAACAATGCTGCCACCAGTTCTCTCGTTTAGTTATAAGACCGGTCTGTTACCGACTTATAACAGGGCCAGGAACCAACCCTTGGGTAGCTATATACTATAGACCGAGGATTAGGCGTGTGAGGCCGATGATCAAGACAGACTAACTCAGATTAAAGTTTATAGATTTAATTAGCCTTGAAGGGCACACTAGACAGGTAATATATACAGAATGATAATATATACAGGTAAAAGTCAGAGGTGCACATACAATTATGGATTACAGACAGCCATAAAAGCTTTTAAAAATATAGTATGTAATTAATCTGCACAGAATTTACTTGGTGATACAAAGGGTTAGGGTACTTGGATCGCTGATGAACTGCTGATTGGTAACAAGAAGTTTGTTCATTGATGTATCTAACGCAGTGGTTGCTATCAAGATACAATATTCTTGTATGCAAAATTGCTGAAACTGCTTATGTTTCTATGTGGCCCTGCTCTAACCATTGATTCTAATCACTGTAATAGTGTTGTGTTAGAAATAACGTCTTATGCTCTGTTTTCCTCCAAGGCAGCTTTCAAAATTCCACTGGTTCCCCTGAGAAAAATGCTATGGTTTCTCTAACCCTTACTTTAATATGTGTCAATGTAGCCCTGTTAACTGTGTTTGAGCTCTTACGATGCACTGAAGTTTGAATGCAGCTTTGGATGTGAGGAAATTGTGTTACAGTTATTGAACATTTTATGTATCACATTTTATATATTGTTATTTTATTTATACATTTATTTTACTGTGAAATGTTCTTATGAGAGGAGGTACTGAATCATGCTTCCAGCAATGTAGGTACCTGGCAAGGGAACCAGTTTGTAATAGAATTGCTGGCTCGGCAGAAGTCAACTGTTTCACTCATGCGCTATCAAAGGTCAGTAGTCAGTTCTTATTTCCCTTCTGCTGGATTCAGGCTGATTTGATTAAACATGTGTAGGACACAGCTGCACACTGTAAAATGGTTTCCCGGTTTGATCAAATATCTACAATTTAGCTGACTAAACCCTCACATCTGTGACCAGCACAGGTGTACATCGGAGGAGTATTGACGATTCATCTCTGCCCAGGTCTACAGCAACTCATATGACCATAAACATTACAATAGAAAAAGCTAGTTCTCAATAAAAAGAGAATGTATCTTATCCCCTGTTTTCAAGTCGTATTCACTTATAAATGGCAAATATACATCATGACAATAGCCACAGTGTAATCCATCGTTTGCCCTGAGGTGGCACTGCAGGAGAGTTGCTGCTAGGTTCCCACACAAGTTACTGCTCATTGTTGGGATCAGCAGCAGGGAACCCTTTTGTCATCTTTTAAAAAGGAAATCTTCTAAGAAAAGGGTGTTGCCCAAAGTATACAACCCTCCCTCATATCCCAGCATTGATGTAATGATATGGGGTAATACCTGTAGTTCTGATGTCAGATTCTTTAAGCAAAAATAAATACGAGTTCTGCTTTTCTGTTTTAAGAGTTTTGACATTTTGGGGCCACAAGTATGAAAACTGTCTAGGTCTAAAATTCACTTTGTTCCCTATAGCAACCAATCAGAGCACCCCTTTCATTTCATATAGTGCTCTGGAAAAATGAGAGGGGCGCCCTGATTGGCTGCTAGAGGGAACAAAGTGAATTTTAGACCTAGACAGTTTTCATACATGTAGCCCTTGTTGAGAAAAAGGGACATGAATAAACAGGGTAAACATCTGTTATATTTATCAAAGATGTGTGCCAACTGTTAGTTCAGATTTTGGGGTACATGTTTACCAGTAGTTTTGTACTTTGGCTTTAGTTCATAGCTAAATTCAAGCCAAACTCGAGCATTTTGATTTGGATTGGCTTAAAGCAAATGTTGGCATATATTGCCTAAAAAAATTGTCTCTAACCGTAACTATAATCCTACCCATGAATTAGGCTTAGGCTTTTAAGCTTTTTTTATAAGATTAATTTACTTCTCTGTGGCTCTTCCTAGGTCCATTGGCACCATCACTCCCATGTTACTAATGTTCAGACATCACTTCTAGTCCTACAGTCCATTAAAAGGGTGTTCCAGGACCTATTCTGCTCATTGGTCAGTGGGGGTATGAGTACAAATAGAAGATAAACCTCATACGTACCTTCTGGACAGTCTCCTTCAGTCCAGGTGCGTTCATCCCAGCTGAAGTATAGAGCGTTCATCGTTCACATGACAGCTCCCGCCAATTACAGGCCAGTGAGGTCATGTTCAGGTGATGTTGTGTCCTGTGATTGGCTGGAGCTGTTACGTGAACGATGAACGTTCCATACTTCAGCTGGGATGAACGGACCAGCAGCCGGGAGTGAAGGAACCGCCTGGGAGGTAATGGGAGGTTTATCTTCTATTTTTACTCATACCTTAACGGACCATCAAGTATGAGTATGTCCTGGAACAACCCTTTAAGCTGGAAATTACACTGGAACAGAAGAGACATTGTAGCAACGGCATCAGCGAAACCTGGAAGTGCCGCAGAGAGGTAACTTAACTCTATACAAGCCTGAAAACCCTACGTTTGGGTTAGGGTTATAGTTAGGGCTGGATCTAGTGACAGAGGAAAAAGATTTTCTTATAAGTTCAGTTGAAGCAATGTCGAAACCAAACAGGGACAGATTTGCAAAACACTATTTACCAGTCGTAGATAGCGCAAGCCAGTCCAGCACCTTTACCCTCTTTACTTGTCTTGTTAAACTGCTGTATGGTCTTGGCCACCGTGCTGCAACTCAGTTTCAGGGTGTTGACAATCTTCCTATAGCCTCGGCCACCTTTGTGTAGAGCAACAATTCTTTATTTCAGATCCTTAGACAGTTCATTGCCATGAGGTACCATGTTAAACTTCTAGTGACCAGTATGAGAAAGTGTGAGAGCGATAACACCAAATTTAACACACCTGCTTCCCATTGACACCTGGGACCTAGAGACACTAATGAATCACATGACACTGAGGAGGGAAAATGGCAAATTGTGTACAAAGATTTCCCAGCATTCTTAGCTGTCTTAGCTGATATGAGATGCTGCTTACATTCTGACCATTACACCAAGCATTGTGCGGTTATCACATGTAAAAAAAAAAAAAAAAAGACTATGTTTCTGCAGTGGAAGAGCTCAGATTAAGGATATGTTCAAACGTCGTTTTTTTCTTATAAAAAAAATATGTGGGCTCCTCTGTAGAAATTCACATTTCTGTCAATGATTTTTACTTTGCAGAGGCATTTTTAGCCTCTGATTTAGATGTGGCTTAGTCCCAAAAAGGATTGACTTTAAAGGTGTTATCTCACTACAGATACTGATTCGGGGTTATGGGGCTCATTTAAGAAGTAGGTACGGGTCCCAGAGGTGGGACCCAGACCTATCAGACGTTGATGGCATATCCTAGTGATATGCTATCAATGTCTACAACTCCCATCATGCATTTATATAATCTATAACAGTGGGCATAATGAGAGTTGTAGTTTCCCAACAGCTGAGGGGCCGCAGTTTGAAGACCACTGTTTTAGACACACGTCTGGTCACCCCAAAGCTTCATTTTGGCAGTGTGCTGCTCCACTGTCCACCCTCATATACCTTCATAGCTGACATTAACCTTTAATATCAATGGCACGTGGTGCTCAGCAGTTTCGATGTCACTTTTTTTCCATTGGTGCCATTTGTCCGCTCATAATACACTTTCACCTGCAGCACAGTTGACAGTTGGCAAATTACACAGTTTCAGAAATACTGCCACTCTTGGCCCAAAAGCCAATTATCATCCCGCCTAAGGTATGTCTTAACACGCAACTTCCTTCATGAGCAACGTACTGCTGAAGACCAAAATAAAAAGTGGTCTTAATCATGTTACAACTGTATTTTATCACAGTTACCTAGTCAGATATCTTTAAAAATGCCCCAGAGAATAAGGGCACCCTAACTTTATACATTCACCGGTAATCGTACGACATGAGATCATGATTTTAATATTTTGTATCTCCTAAAAATAGTTTTGACAAGCTTGAAAATATGGTTGTATGACAAAATCCTCTGAAGTTTGCCTCAGCACAGTGCCGTTCCTGACCAGATGATCTGCAAAGAACTGCAATGTACAGTACAGTAACTCAGTACAAGCAAATGTAGCCTAGCTGCAATATCTATATAACATTAAGTTTGAGTTTTGTACAGAAACTAAAACCAAGGTAGCTGTGTTTCACTAGAACTGTGGACCTGTCGTTCTAGGGAGCCATGGAAGTCCAACGTAACACCTCCATCATAAATATAAATTCCAACTCACGTGGTATTTTTTGTCTAAACCAAATCACCAAAGCCCAAAGCCTAAACTGGGGTTAGAGTTGATTTTTTTTTTACTGGGTTTGAATGAGCTTACTTAACCATTTTCTGGCATTTTCTGTCCCATGCCATTGTTGCTCAGACACTTATATCTAGTATTTTACCAATGCTACATTAGGGTTACCATATCATGTTGGACCAGAAGTGACGTCAGACAGAAGCACCATGCGACTGGATATGGCGGGTAAATTAAACCATTCAAACCCCAATTTAATGTGAAGGTTATGATTACAGTCAAGACTAGGGCTAGTTTTACAGTTAGTGTCAGTGTGAAAAAAAATTGGGTTTGGGATGTCCTGAATCCAAATTTTTTTACAAGTTTGGTTGAACGAGTGTTGAACCAAACAGAGAAGATTTGAGCAGCCTGAATAAGACCCTAATGCACCCAGCCATTAAAACCTGTAACACCAACCAAACATAGATGGTCAGTCTTGGATAGGTTGATAAAATCTTATTACAGTAATTCTCAAATGCAGAATAAAAATTGAAGCAAAACACACTCCAACATTATTACTGTGATTTTAGCTATCATCTTAAACATTATCATCAACTTTTAAGATGCTCAGATAAGGCAGGATACTTACCGTATATACTCGAGTATAAGCCGAGTTTTTCTCCTCTGGGAGCTCATACAGCTGACACTCAAGTCAGCCATCGGCGTCCGGGCGCTGCCTTAGCAGGGTGGCGATCTCTTCAGCTGTATGACATCACGCCCCGGGAAGAAGGCGCAGCGCCTCAGAGCTCGGCTTATGCTCGAGTATATACGGTTTTCATAAAACACCTAAACAAAAGTTGTACAAGCTCTGTATTGACAAAATCCCCAATTGCCTCACACTAGTGCCGTCCTACCAGATATCTGCAAAGAAGCGCAATGTACATTACAGTAACTCAGTACAACAATATTAGCCTAGCTCAATATCATAGACACTTAAGTTTGAGTTTGTGCAAAATAAAACCAAGTACTGTTTCACTAGAACTGTGGACCTACGTTCTAGGAGCCTGTAAGTCACCAACAGTTAGACACACTTCCATCAGTACATATACAATATCCCAACCACTTGTAGTTGGTCAAACCAAATTCAATCCAAAGCAGCCATAAGCCAAAAATGGGTTAAGTGTTTTTTTTTTACTGTGAAAATAGACTTACTAACCATTTCTGGCTAATAGTCTGTCCATACCATTGTTGCTCATGAATCTATTACGTGAAAATTCTAGCCCAATGCTACATTAGGGTTACCAATCATTTGCACCAAATACGTCAACAGTAAGCCATGCGACTGGATATGGCGGGTAAATTAAACCATTCAAACCCCAATTTAATGTGAAGGTTATGATTAGTTTAGGCATTGATAGTTAATATTGTATTGCAATCATTGGTTTGTTATATCTCCAATGTTAGAAGTTAATTACAGTCATTTAGCTTGTTGTATACTTATAATTATGTATTTAAAATTTCACTTAATTGCCACTCTGGTTAATAATATCCAGTCGATACCCCATTGTATATGGATCTATCCTCCTTCCCTCAAACCAAGTGTCAGTGATCTGATTATGTTGTGGATAAATATATAGTGATTAAATAACTCGAGACATTTCTTATTACACAGTATGGTGTCCTTCACTCTTTGGTTTTACAAGAAGGATGGGGGTGGGAGGGACACATTGCCATAGTAACATCAGCAAATACCATCTGATGTTACTATGGTAATTTCTCCTTTCTGCCAGATATGGTTTGCACAAATGATCCTAACTTGTAATGAGATTTTTCTTCTTATATCCATAATAATCTTTTCTCCATTTTATTTGAAAAATAGGTCACTTATTTATCTTGTCTTCTATTAAAGGGGCTTTTTGGAATGTTTTCACCGTGAATCATATAATGGGAAATGCATTTTAATTGATGCTGATGCATCATGTCCTAAGAAGCCCCTTTTGCGCTTTCGTTTTTTTGAAAGTTTGAATGAACATATGGAAAATATGTTGCATTATTTGTTTTGCTCATTGGTAGACTCAAGTTCCCTTGGGCCCCAGTCCAACAATGATTCTGTGGGTTACCTCTGTCCATCTGTACGGGACATGTGCACCTCAACACATGTGGTAAACCTTGTTATAGTCATTGTACACACAAGAAATATCATCAATAAGGTCTCATAGATTATTTGTGAATCATGCCATCAGAAATAGACCCTAAAGGTAACTGAGTGGCTCTAAAGCGTTCTTCAAATACATCACCTCTGGAGCCCATTTTTGTGTTAAAGTCTGGAACCACAGTTTCAGTTAAAGGGGTATTCTCATCTTATTGATTAGCTTTAAAGGGGTGTTATGGGTCCTAACATTGCTCGTTCGTCCATTGGAGTATGAGTAAAATTAGAAGCTAAGATTCATACTTACCACCCGGATGCTGCCATTCACTCCCAGTTGCCGGTCAGTTCATCGCTGTTGAAGCAGTGAACGGTCTTCATTCACTCAACAGCTGCAGGCAATTGTGGCCTGTGAATGGCTGGAGTTACGATGAACGTTCCCTGTTTACTTTCTGGTTGAACAAACCGGCAGATCAAACCACTGGAAAGAATGAATGCCTATGGGTGCAAATACACTAAAAAATAACTTTTATTATATTATCTTTAAAATGGGGAAAAACCCTGATATAAATCTATAAAGTACATATATAATCACACACGAATATATATAAGGAGGGCACCCGCCCTGAAAGGGGCGACCCCACACCAGAACACCCTTCCTACACCTAACAGTACCCAAAAATACACTAAACATGACAATAAAACACACGGGACAAAAGGAATCCTGACAATAGAACAACAAAACAACAAGGCAATCCCTATTAAAAGATATAACATCCAACGCGTTTCTCCCACAAAATATGTGCGTTCATCAGGGAATGCGGACTAAAAATAAGACTGCCCAAAAGTATACAACAACATCAGAACAAATATGACTTACGTCCCTTAAATACAGATGTAGAGATAAGTCCAACAGGTCCCAGGATCCTGTGATGCTGTCCTACATCCTTATTCGTATGTGATTATATATGTACTTTATAGGTTGATAGGTTTATATCAGGGTTTTTCCCCGTTTTAATGATAATATAATAAAAGTTATTTTTTTGTGTATTTACACCCATAGGCATTCATTCTTTCCAGTGGTTTGATTTATTTCTATATGGTTATAATGCCGGGTATATGTATCATTAGGTCTCTCCTACCTATTATTCTCTAGGAGTCTAGTAGTTTGGTTTGAACAGACCGGCAGTCAGGAGTGAAAGGGAGCATCCGGGACATAAGTATGAGTCTAATCGCCTCTATCCCGATGGACGAACGAGCAATGTTAGGGCCCGGAACACCTCTTTAAACATGTAAGCAGTAGTAAAAAAAATATTACCTAATACATTTCTGTTCTGGTTTTGTTTAATTTCAAAGACAGAGCAGCTGTATCTTTGGCTTGTTTACAGTCGGTTTCCTAGGTTTTTGACCATCTGCAATTGAACTAGTAGTGGCCAGTCTGGTGACATCACTCCCTACTATGTCTTATTAGCAGGACAGTGAGCATACAAAGAAAAACATTAGCATTTTAGGCTCACTGGGCAAGCTTATTTACCTTGTATGGTGCTGTTAGGTCAGCAGGGACACTGTTACCTTTTTATGTCAATACACCAATAACAGTTTGTCTTGGCAGAATGTAATTTTTTGTCTGCCAGCTCATAATTATCACTACACAACCTGCTAGGATAGTGTAATTTTTTTCTAAACCCTTCCATCACCAACTTCATTCAAACAGGCACAGCTAGTAGGGTAAGAGCTAGCAGTGCTGAAATTTCAGTGACTATTGTAGAACTGCCCACAGCCTATTCAGGAATTTAGAGTTTAAAGCAGGAGGCTGCGAAATTCTACTAAGTTATATGTACAGATGTAGCAGAGTACAGCTTGACCGAGATATCACGTCTTTTCATGTTATCTGCTCTTATCTGTAAACAAAGGCCATTGAAAAGCATTGAGAAAGTTGAGATAACATTCTGCGCTGTGATATCATGGTGGAAAATCGGTTCTGTTTAGTTCTGCTACATCTGTAGACCAAGAGGGAATAATGCATGACACGGGCACCTCTTGTTTGATGTTTTTAAACTCCTACTACAGGCCCTGCCCCCCAAAGACCTGCAATAGCTCCTCATCACACACTGCCTAAACACTGGTCTTTTACTGGCTATTAGCAAATATGGTCCTGGTAATAAACATAACACAATATACCAGTTTTGCCTGGAGTGCTTTTGTAACAACCCAATTCAGTCATTTTGCAGTTCTTGTTGAGGGGAGGCCATATATTAACTCCATTCACTGAAAAATTTCCTTTTAAAACATACATTTTAATAACTTATAACACTAAAAACAGCATATTTACCAATAATTAGATGTCAAAAAAATCCAATGATCAATTGGACAATCATTGATATTTTATCAGGTGTATAGGATGGCTCACCCATACTGTGTAATGGTCCACAATAGTGCATTGTTTTATTCTTCTGGCCCTGCAGTTTAAATCATGGTAAAAGATACTGTTAATGTAGATAATGTTTTTTTTACCATATTAATGAGTTTTAGGATGCCCATCATAGTGCAGCCACCTTGAAAGGGGTAACTCTAGAAAAGTATACCAAAATGAAGCAAAAAGAATTCTAGCATGCCATGCCAGATTGTACTCACCTTACAATAACTTGGAATCAGCAATGGGGATGGGCAATGTTCAATCCAGTAGTAAATTAAATGACTGTTATGCTGGTCTGGTAACCAAGTGAACTGAAGAGCAAGTAACAGCACTGGCTTATTGAGTGGTAGAAATGCTTCTGAGATGCCATGCTAAGGAAAACCATGGGATCATTAGAGTGTAGTTTTATTGGGTTGCCCCTTTCAGGATGTATGCTAAATGAAGGACAGTCTATGACTTAATAGGGAAAGAAATCAATACCTCATACTGTGATTGCACCCATGGGACCTGAAGGATAAAAGAATATACTGGAATTTTTCTACAGCTACAACTGGTTTTTGCTTATCGCCTAATTAGTGGTGAATTTTCTATTTTAATGTAATAATTTACTATGGCTGCTTTCACACAGCGCAGTTTTGGTGCAGTTTTAACTGCGCTCCAATTAAAATGCCTTTATTACCAGCAAGCTTCATTCAATTATATAAACTGTTTTGAAAGTGAGTAATAAATTAGTGTGTTTGTAATCCACAAGACTTCACACACAGTAATTGATTATTTACTTGAAACACTTTTCCGAACAATTTCTATAACTGACAGAAGCTTGCTAGTAATAAAAGCAGTTTGGTTGGAGAGCAGTTATAACTGCATCAAAACTGTGCTGTGTGAAAGCATCTTAAAACGTATGTATTAAGAGTACATTATATTAAGTGATGTGAATGAAGTTAAATAACAATCAATATGGTTGCTATTTTAACACACAAACATTCCTAATGGTAATTCTGCCTACAAAAGGGCTTCTACGTAAGTAGAAGAAACAGTCTGCTTGTTTTACTTGGGCTGGGTTGTGTCAGGTATTGCAGCACTTACTTAAATAGGGATAAGCTACTACGCCGGTCATACCCATTAGCAGTAGTATCACTGTTTCAGGAAAACAAGGAACCTTTTTGTGTTTCTATCATCGTCTATTCATAGTGATTTTTGTCCAGACACATAAAATATAGAAAAGCAACAAAAAGTAACAACAAAGTATGAAAGCTCCATCTGTTCCAGAAGATTGACTACAGTAGTAAGGGTCGTTTAAACAGAACATATTAAATGTCAATAAACTGTGTCTTCATTTTCATGGTAAAGCTATGTATTCATGCACTGGACTCTTGAAATGGCATCTATAGAGAAGGCAAGCAATGGGAAGTACACTAAGAGCAGCACTATATTGATCGACACTATATGAGCTTAGCATAACATGATATTGGCTCTTAACCTGAACTTGACCTTTAGATTTGATGTAACCTTCTTTCATGTCTTAGGATTTTGTACTGCATATACTTCATCAATTTATCTGTGAGCACCAACTGGAGCCCTTGCTACATACAGACCTCCAGAATAACATGGGTGACAAAATTCATAAATTGATCAATTTACAACCAATTTAAGGGGTTGTCTCACTACAATGATTAGCTTTCAACATAACATTAAATCAAGATTTTTTTTCTAAATACATTCCTCTTTTGATTTTACCTTGCTTAGCAAATAAGAGATATTGTATATGCTCTGAGTGCCCACAGGTTTCTATGGTTACTTTCCTGCTCTCCCTTCCTGATGAACCAGAGATTAGGGAGTAATGTCATCAGGATGGAGACAGCTTGAGTAAAAAGTGTGTTATACCCAACAAACAAAAGAGATTCATTACTTTAAATTGTTTACTTTGAGCTGTGTAGACTTCTGCACTATAGATCGTATCTCCTGCAGTCATGTCACTGCGATTAGAAGAGCTGTGAATAAGGAGCTGGTATGTTTATCACTGCTACAGAACCACCCACAGCCGAACCAAGAAGAAGTGAGGAAACATGGGTCCAAAGTTGCCTGTCCCTCCGTGAATCAGCATGTTGAAACAACCTCTTTAATGTGCAAGATCCATAACAACTATAAGTGCCAAACTATAACACCCATAAGAGTCCAACGTCCCTCCGTTCCTATCCATAGTCATGGCCCGGTTTTCCTTTATCCAGATCAAATATTGAGTTGCTGCTTTAAGCATGTTTCTAGGCACTCTGGAAAATGCAGCATGGCTTGTTGGAAACTTTTTCCCCCTAAAAATCGGAGCACACACTTCAGTAACCCCTCATCCATTATTTATGCCTCTATTTATAACACAAATGGAATATCCATTCGGAATAAAGGAAGCCTAAATTTGGCACTATGGTACATGAAGATGCATTATAGCCTTAAATTCAAACCATGTTAAGTCAATATCTACAATACGTATGTTTCCTTCCTATTGACATCAATGCATTATGTTGGTTGTGGCATACAGCCATAGAGGCAAAGCTAACCCACAGTTGGGCAGTACACATGTATTGTTGTCATAGACCTAATCCATATAAAAGCCCACATTCACTAGTCAGCTCTCTGATTACTAAAAAAAAAAACAAAACAAATCACATACAACATAAAAAAGCCAATATCAACAATAGAAAATTACATAGAAACACATTAATAGAATGAGCACCACAATCAAAGAAATCACAGGAAATGGATTTATCCAGGGTAAATCATAATCAACAGTGTGAAAGAAAAATACAGTTGATATTACATATAATAATTCGTAAATGATCCCTTCAAATATTTATACCGAATTCTTGCTGTCTCAGATAGTAAATGAATGCTACAGATAGTGCAAGTGTATGTGGAGTAAATTATGATAAAATACCAGTGCAATCAAATATATATAATCACAATAAATAGATTGATACCATACATTAACTCAAACATAGCCAAACACTAATATAAGGTTAAAGAGATCATAAATAATAAGAACCTATGTAATAACAAATAGTAAATATATAAACATAAATACTCATGGTTGTTCCTGAGAGGTGTGGCGGATTCTCAGTAGAGTATTAGTTGCAGTTCACACGGCTTATTCAAGCCGTAATTGCAGGACGGATTTCGCCAGGATAATGAACATGTCACATTCTTCCTGCCCGGCGTATTGTGCGAGCGGGGAAGAGAAACGGAATCCATAGTTCTCTATGAGAACTGTGGATTACCGTAGTGGCTGGGACGGATTCCAGCCATATTGCAGCGCAGTACGGCATGCAATACGGCTGAAATCCGTGCCCAAAATAAGCCGTGGGAACGGCCCTTTAGTGTTCACCTACGTTTGATTAGGGCCTGATTTCCATCTATGTTGAAGGTTCTGCTTAGAACTTCTGTCACAGATTCCATCATAAATGACTAAAAGAAACAGCAAGGCATTTTGTACTATTTTTCTGTTAAAACTCCAGACACCTCAGTGGAAACTTAATGGACTCCATTGTAGTCAGTGTGATCCGTCAGGTGGGTTTTACGTCCGCTCATAAACAGGTCTGGTCACACCTGTGCAACGGCGGTTCCTTAAAGAACTTCCCATGCAGATGTGAACCAGGATTTAGTAAATAATATCGATCTATTTATTATGAAGATATATACCCTGTTTCCGCAAAAATAAGACAGTGTCTTATATAAATTTTTGCTCCTAAAGACGAGCTAAGACTTATTTTTAGGGGATGTTTTTTTTTTTATGAACAATAATTCACTTTTATTGTTGAACAAAACCTCAACATGTATTAATATACTGCAGTGATTTCAAAACAAACATCAGCATAAGCAGCCAAACTCTGAATGGCATAAAATAATGCACTATGTCTTATTTTCGGGGGTGTTTTATTTTTGGGGAAACAGGGTATTTTTGGCACTGGCACTTTATCGTAATATATTATGAATGCACTTGCATTTTTTGTAGCATCCATTTACTATCCGAGACTGTATGAGTTTGGTATACATATTTTTTATGGGCCATATGAAATATTATATATTATTTCAATTGTATTTACTTCACACTGTTGATTATAAATTACCCTGGATTAGCCCATTCACTATGATAAATGCCTATTTGTGTGTGGTACTCATTCCTTTAATGTTTCTATAAGTTTGCTTACATAATTGCAAGATGCAACAATAAAAATAACATTTTGAAGACATATGTGTTCCAGTCATTTTTTTGTAGTCTTGTGATTTATTCACTAGATCTGCCTCTAAATTCTAGCCATAGTCACTGTGATGCTTTTTCAATGTTAGATTGACTTTTCTGACATTTAACCTTTTACCATAGTGAATTCTCATTTTTCTGCCAAGTAGAAATCCCACAACACCTGCACAATTTTCCCATGTATTTGATGGACAGCAATCATTTCATTTGCACTCAGGGTATGTTCACACCGCGTGTTGGATCCGATTTTGGATCTGTGTTTCGAAAACCCTAAAAAGACCCAAACACGCATCTAACAATGTGCAGTGTGATTTACATTGCTTTCAATGTAAAACACGCATTGGCGTTCAGACGAGTGATCGCCGATGCGTGTTTACATGCGTCTTTCTGATCCGTTCAAAGAATTATCATGTCAATTCTTGATCCAAAAGATGCATCAGGCACCCTATTTAGAATTAAAGGGTGTATTCCTGCTGCAGCCAAAATGCAGTCAAACACACACCTGCATGTTGGATCCATTTTGGATGCAATTTATGCAGCGCTTTTGGATGCGTATTTCAGATCCAAAACGGATCCAATATGCCATGTGAACATACCCTTAGGGCTAGATACTTTCATCAACTGAAAGGGTGCTTTCACACAGTGCAGTTTTCTGGCGTTTTTGTTGCAGTTTTCTGTTGCAGTACGTAAAACAAGCTCGCTGGTTATAAAGGCAATTTAATTTCAGTGCAGTATTGCAAGTGAAACAACTGCAACAAAACCGCATTGTGTGAAAGCACCCCTAGAAAGACAATAATTACTCAATTGTTATACCTTACCACACAATTTAGAAAACTGAAAGGGGCTGGCTCTTAATAAAAGCAGTCGTAGAGCAGTACTGCAACAGAAAAACCGCACCAAAGACCCCACAAAACCACACGGTGAAAGTCCCCAAACTTCACAGGTTTCAATTAGTTTTATAGGTTGCCCATTCTCAGCAGAAAACCAAAAATATGATTTGGGCACTAAAGTTAACACGGTTCATGGGCTACTGTGTGTAGGGAAAGGGATACTCTTTGTATGGGAAACATATTGTTATTACCCCAGGTTTTCATTTATGGTACTCACTGAAGGATTATAGAACAGACATTATGGACTTTTTCAACATTACCAACTTTGTTTCACAATTAAATTAAAAATAGAGAATGCAAATGGAGAAGAGAGCCCAAAGATTCTTCGAAATGAAGGAAAACAAAAAGCCAAGATACTTCTGAAGGCAGCATCTTTACGCACAGGGTCCAATGGCCTGAATGACATGGGCAAGGATGATAGTACTATAAATGACAGGGTAGAGATAAGATGATGTAGCACCATTTCTCAAATCTGGAGTCATTCTAGACACAGTTATTTTACAATACAAGTAAAGATTTCACAGTGATGACAGAATATGATGCATGGGAGAAGGACATAAAGATTTTTCATTAACCCTAACACTTATTTTACTTTTGCAACTCTCATGAACTAGTATATTAAGTAGAATTCAAGACCAAAACAGAAATAAGTTGACTACTACTTGTGCAATATAGTAACAATCTAATAGAGAGGTTGACCAATGTGCAAAGCAGATGAAGTATATGGGAGATACGAAACTTGGACTGTACTGTGAGTCACTTGCACAGTCTTGTTTTAGTGTAGTCCTTTCCTCAATAGGATTAACTCAAGTCCAGTTATCTGGAAGATTTCCTCACAAATTGCTCTCGTTATATGTCAATTGTCCTGATTTTGATTTCCTGTGAAATTATTATGCTCCTTAATTCTTTCAGCTGAGATTTCGATCACGTCAGGAAGTATTGCAAAGTTCTTAAGATTTTCTCGCTCCAGCTGTGCTGCTAATTTAATTCTCAAGTCATTACAAAGTTACATGAAAAAATGGTGAATTTCAAACTCGAAAGATTAATTAGCAAAATCTAAAGTTGCAAAACTGTAAGAAGCCAGGTATACAGAAATAAAGAGATTGCGTAGATAATGATACACTTATATAAACTACCATCATTTATTTCATTAATTCATTCATTCATTACGTTATTAGGTACAATGAGGACTATTTCCTGGCTTGCATTACTTGGGCCTCGGGTACACAACTATATTTATGATGTACATATGCATATAACTCAGCATGCCTTTACTTTTCACTGTGACATGTTCTATCGGATACCATATCAGAGAGGTATTGTCCACTAGAAGCATGGAGTCTTGGGGATGTACAGTATGGTGACACATGGAGTTATCATAGTGTGGCACATGAAGTAATAGGAGACCTGGCTTCATCAGTATGCATGAGACTTGTTAGTTGCACTAATTTTTTTATGTTTTATAGAATTTCTTTCCACATTCATTGGTTGTTTTTTCAGAGTTAAATTGAAAAAAAAAACAAAAACAATATGGACGTCTATTTTTTTTTCTTAAACTAAAATAATTTTCCTGTTATGGGTAGATATGGCGTCTCCTATGCAACAACATTAGCCTTTTATAACCAACAATAAAAAATCCAGTAGCACAAGACTTAAATAGTGTAATGAATTGGCCACAGTCCTTTGTTAATAGTTACACATTACCATATACAATATTAATTTAACCCTCTACCAACATTTGATGTAAAAGTATATGATGTGCACATCATAATGCCAGTAAGGGAGTATGGTGCTGAGCTCGCTCCATACTGAGCAGGTAACAGCCAGCAGCCGTGATCAGAGACGGCTCAGAATCCCTTCCTCTTAACCCTTAAGATGTCAAGAACCAAAATATAAAGAAATGCAAAGTTTAAGATGTCCCCTTTTGCCATTTTACAAATAAAAAAGTAATTGGCATGGCTGCATCTGGGAAAATCTGATCTATTAAAATTGAAATCATTTATCTCACACAGTATACAACACAGAAGAAGAAGAAGAGAAATAATGCAAAAATTGCGGGTTTTTTTGTCATGTCATGTCTTCAAAAAATGGAATAAAAGTGATCAAAAAGTCCCATGTACTCCAAAATGGTACCAATAAAAACTACACGCCAGCCCGCAAAAAATTAGCTCTCACTCAAGTCCATAGATTAGAAAAAAAATACAAATTATTGGTCATAGAATGTGGCACTGCAGCAAAAATTTAAAAAATAAAAAGTTTTTATTTTTAAATGGTACTAAAACATAACAACAACCCTACAAATTCATACCTACCTGATGAATACAGATTACATGTCATTTACACGTAACAGTGAACTCCATAGGAAGGCAACCCCATAAAAATGGAGGTTTCCTAGTACATTATATGGTATAGTCAATGGTACCATTAAAAAGTACATCTTGTCCCACAAAAAAAAAGCCTTCACACCTCTAAGTAGCATCTTTGTGGCATTAAAGGGGTGTTCTCATGTACACATTTCTTTGCTGAAGGTTGGCTTGTAGCTAGATACAACCAAGCCTTCTAAGAGAATGAGGAGGGCAGCGCCTGCAGCTGTCCTTGCCATTCATTTCTATGGGAGTTCTAAATATAGTTGAGCTCACTCACTTGACTGTATCCAGGACTCCAATAGAAATGAATAGGGAAGATGGCCGCAAGCTGGCCCTCTCCATTCTCTATTAGCTTGTAGCTAGCTAAGAGTTGACCTGGAGCGCTGAAAAGTACACATGGGAACACCCCTTTAATCAAACTGGAATTAATAATCCATCAAATGCCCAAAAATGCCAAGACCTTTGACCTCAAATGAACATGTTCACCAAGCAACACTGGCTGACTTAGCCACCATTAATAAGAATGAACAATCAGCTATTGTTTTTTGGTGATTCCAGGTACACAGACAGCCCACAGCTTCCAGAGTATATATAGCTGAAATTCCCACCGCAAATTTATTCAGTCAATGGCTTCTTGTCTTCAGATGGCCCAAATGTTTGCCATAGCCAATGGCAAGCCAGGGCAGAAACCCAGTTCCAACAGCTACCATTTCTTTTCCCATATTTGGTAGGCCAGCTTCGCTACCCTTCTTCACCTTTTAGAAAACAGTAATCAAAGGGGAAAAAAGGGGAACAAAATGGAAGCGAAAGGGAATAAAATAAATAAGCCCAATGACAGCATGATATGCCCCCCACCCCTTTATGTTTGCTGGCCCATTTACAGTTCATACCATATGTACAGTACATCCTGTTGATGGTTTACAATTACTAATATACAAGCGGATCTTTAAAGAAGGTACCTAATGACTGGCACCCCTCTCTTATCAAATTAGCAATTGGAAAGATAAGGCCTATATACAGTAGATAGTGTCCTGTTTTGTCTTTCTATGCTCCTGCAATGTGAAGTGTTATTCCAGCAATATATGTATCACCTATGCTTCAAATAAATTGCTCAAGTTTCTGATAAAAGTCTTGTATAAAGGAAAAAATCTAGAGAAGTGGGCAGAAGGAGCGGACAGATAAATGGGTAACTTAAAAAAAAAAAAATATCACAGAAAATGTGTATGTTATAGGCAATATGTGTAGAGCCCGCAACTGACCATAGACAAGAGCAATTTTGCCCACCTCTACCATGAACATGTATGGTGTGGGTACATGCAGGTAACACCTGGATAGCGAATGTGTGTGGATGATGGTATTTGGTGTACCGATGGTGTTGCTGGGATGTGTAGTGAGGAGGTAACTACAGATTCTCTTCAGCTTGGATTCTTGCAGACTTTACTCATAGCCTCAGTAGTTTCATAGTTTCATAGTTTGTAAGGCCGAAAAAAGACAAGACGACCATCCAGTTCAGCCTATTGTGCTAAGGTGTTGATCCAGAGGAAGGCAAAAAACCCCAATGAGGTAGAAGCCAGTTGTCCTCATTTTAGGGAAAAATTCCTTCCCGACTCCAATCTGGCAATCGGAAAAATCCCTGGATCAATGACCCCTCTCCAGAATCCTAGACACTATGGGCGACATGTATGAACGGGCTTTTCGCCTGTTTTCTGGCGTAACCTGCACCTCACCGGCCCGCATCCTCTGTCAGACGCAGGGATGCGATGTTAGGCGCAGCGTTCGCCACTTTCGGCTGCGCCTCACATGAAGGGGCGTGCAATGGGTGCAGTGTGGGCGCGGTGTAGGCGTTCCGGGGCCGAACGGGGCGCGCTCGAATACTCCGAGGCATGTAAGAACGCGAGTCGGCAAAGTGCGGCGCATTGCAGCGCTCGGCAGCTCCGACAGGCAGACCTGGTTGATTCTGGTCTAAATGATCCGGCGGAGGCGAAGTGAAGCGAGAACGGAACATGAGAGGAAACATATAGAAGATCTCAAGAGAAAGCTCGGCTCTCAGCGCCATGCGGCATGGAGTATGATTCCAAAAAAATCGCCTTTATAAAGGCATAAAACATTATCAGAAAAAGAGCTCAAACCTTCAAAAAAAAAAAAAAAATCACTTTCCAAAAATCTAGAATGGCGCAATATGAGGAATTAGGATCTTGGAAATTGCTGGGAAATACAGTAATTCAAATTCTGTAAGCTATTTTCATTGGTCGGCACAAACCAGCCAATCAGAATAGGAGCAACAGTGAACCATTAAAACCTATGGAGAACTATTAACCAATCAAAATCAAAGGCGGGACAGTTCAAAATACATAAAAAATGCAGAAAAGAGCTGATTGGTTGAGATAGCGGGGGCTTGGCAATCTTGGCCAATCAGAATAGGAGCGACAGGGACCCATTATAACCTATGGAGAACTATTAACCAATCAAAATCAAAGGCGGGACAGTTCAAAATACAGTAAAAATGCAGAAAAGCGCTGATTGGTTGAACTAGCGGGGGCTTGGCTATCCCGGCCAATCACAGCGCGAGCTACTTGTCCCATTGTAGTCTATGGAGAGAACGGGGCAATGAAATCTCGGCTCTCAGCGCCGTGCGGCATGGAGTATGATTAAAATAATTATTTTTATTAAGTGTAAAATATTCTCTGAAAAAGAGCTGAAACCTTCTATAAACATAAATCAATTAAATCCCAAACAACGCATTTGTCGCCGAGACCGGCGCTAAATAAGGAATTGGGATATAGAGAATTGCTGGGAAATACAGTAATTCAAATTGTTTAAGCTCTTCTCATTGGTCGGCAGAAACCAGCCAATCAGAATAGGAGCGACAGTGAACCATTAAAACCTATGGAGAAGTATGGACCAATCAAATTCAAAGGCGGGACAGTTCAAAATACAGTAAAAATGCAGAAAAGAGCTGATTGGTTGAGCTAGTGGGGGCTTGGCTATCCCGGAAAATCAGATAGAAATAAACATGATTTTATTGAATTAGCAATTTCCAATATCCAAATTCCCGATGTAGCGCCGTTCTAGATTTTTGGAAAGTGATTTTATTTATGTATTTTTTTAGTAGGTTTGAGCTCTTTTTCAGAGAATGTTGTACGCCTTTACAAAGGTGATTTTTTGATTCATACTCTGCACGGACATCTTTAATGATTTCTCGCTGTTTTCCAGTCTGTCTCGAATCGGAATACATGTTCGGCGCAGTCCCGCACTGCGCCTAAGTCCCGCACTGCGCCCCACACACTGGCGAGGCGCGGCGGACTTTACATGGCATATATGAGCGCGCCCCGGCGCCGACATAAATCAGGCACAAATTTCGCCGGAAAACTGGCGGAAAGGTGCGCCCCGACGTGGCGAGATTCATACATGTCGCCCTATAACTTGTTATATTATTACGCTCCAGAAATGCATCCAAACCCTTTTTGAACTCTGTTATTGAATTCACCATGACAAGTTCCTCTGGCAGAGAGTTCCACAGTCTCACTGCTCTTACAGTAAAGAATCCCTTTCTATGTTTATGTAGAAACTTTCGTTCCTCAAGACGTAGAGGATGCCCCCTTGTTCTAGATACAGCCCTGGGTATAAATAAATCTTGGGAGAGATCTCTATATTGACCTTTGATGTATTTAATCATATTTATCATGTCCCCCCGAAGCCGTCTTTTCTCTGAACTAAATAATTCTAATCTTGCTAATCTTTCTGGGTATTGTAGTCCACCCAGCCCTTTTATTATTTTTGTTGCCCGCCTTTCTACCTGTTCAAACTCTACAATGTCTTTCCTGTGCACTGGTGCCCAAAACTGTACACAATATTCCATGTGTGGTCTAACCAGTGACTTGTATAATGGGAGAATGATGTTCTCATCATGTGCCTCTATGCCCCTTTTAATGCACCCCATGATCCTATTTGCCTTGGCAGCTGCTGTCTGACACTGGCTGCTACAACTAAGTTTACTGTCCACCAGGATTCCCAAGTCCTTCTCCATGTCACTTTTACCCAGCCTTTTTCCATTTAACATGTAATCATGTAATGGATTTTTCCTCCCCATGTGCATAACCTTGCATTTATCTGTATTAAACCTCATCTGCCATTTCCCTGCCCAGGCCTCCAACTTATCCAGATCCCTTTGTAATAACACATTATCCTCTATTGTGTTGATTACTTTACAGAGCTTAGTATCATCTGCAAAGATCGATATTCTACTGTGTAATCCCTGTGTAAGATCATTAATGAAAATGTTAAAGAGGATAGGGCCCAATACTGACCCTTGTTGTACCCCACTAGTAACAGCGATCCAGTCCGAGTATGTACCGTTAATTACTACCCTTTGTTTTCTATCAGTGAGTCAGTTGCTTACCCACTTGCACACATTTTCCCCAAGTCCAAGCATTCTCATTTTATTTACCAACCTTTTATATGTTACCATATCAAATGCTTTAGAAAAATCCAAATATATGACATCCAGTGCCTCACCCCGATCCAGTCTAGCACTGACTTCCTCATAGAAGCTGATGAGATTAGTTTGACAGGACCGATACATCATAAACCCATGGTGAAAAGGAGTTATACATTTATTTTCAGTGAGATACTCCAGAAAGCCTTCAAACATTTCACCTACAACAGAAGTTAAACTCATCGGCCTATAGTTTCCAGGATAACTTTTTGACCCCTTTTTTGAATATTGGCACCACATTTGCTATGCGCCAATCCTTTGGGACATACCCCGTTTTTAGACAGTCTATAAATATTAAGAATAGGGGCCTACCTATGACATTACTTTACTCCCTTAGGACACGTGGGTGTATGCCATCTGGACCTTTGTCTATTTTAATCTTCTTAAGGCAGAGCTGCACTTCTTCCTGGGTTAGAGCAGAAACTTTTAAGTTGGAGTTTACCTCATCCCTCTGTTCAACTGGAAGATCATCCTCCTCAGTAAATACAGTGGAGAAAAAAGTGTTTAATAGGTTTGCTTTTTTCTCATCGCCCTCTACTGTCTCTCCCTCAGTATTTTTCAAAGGGCCAACATTTTCTGTTTTAATCTTTTTACTATTTATATAGTTAAAAAATATTTTGGGGTTAGTTTTACTTTCTATATCGATATGTCTTTCCGTCTCCATATTTGCTTCCTTTATCTTTATTTTACACATTTTATTTTTTTCCACATAGCTTTTTAGCGCCTCTTCACTGCCCTCCTGTTTTAGTAGGTGAAACACTTTCTTTTTGTTTTTTATTGCCTCTTCCCTGTTGATCCACATTGGGTTTTTCCTGTTTCTAATTATTTTATTACCATAAGGTATGTACCCCTCACAGTGGTAGCCTAGGATGATTTAAAAATATCCCATTTATTATTGTTCTGCCATATTTAAACACATTGTCCCAGTCAATACGGTTTAGGGCCTCCCTAAGCAGAATAAAATTAGCCTTCCTAAAATTCAGTGTTTTTGTGGCTCCTTGACAAAAAGCTCTATTGAAGGATAAATGAAAGTTTATTATATTATGGACACTATTCCCTAGGTTCCCCTCAAACTGAACCTTTGTTACTCTGTCAGGTCTATTAGTCAATATTAAGTCTAGAAGGGCCTTTCCTCTGGTCGGTTCTTGCACCATTTGGCAAAGGTAATTATCATTAGTTATTGACAAAAACCTGTTTCCTTTATGAGAGTTACAGGTTTCAGATTCCCAATTGATGTCTGGATAAAGTCACCCATAATAACCTGATTCTGATTTGTCGCCTCATCTATTTGCCTGAGGAGTACATCTTCCATGGGTTCTGTTATATTAGGGGGCCTATAACAGACTCCTATTAGTGTTATATTGTTATTTTTACCCCCATGCATATTTACCCATAATGATTCCACATGTTCATTACCTGTACCTATATCTTCCCTCAGTGTTGGCTTCAGACAGGATTTTACATAGAGACAGACACCTCCCCCCTTCCGCTCTTTATGATCCCTTCTAAATAGACTGTAACCCTGCAAGTTAACCGCCCAGTCGTAGCTCTCGTCCAGCCATGTCTCAGTTATCCCCACTATGTCATATTTGAACACATTGCATACTTCACTCTACAGAGATGTTACAGCACAATTGTGGTACATAAGATGACAGTCAACTAACTCTTTTTCTGTCACAGATCTCTTCGGGAAAAGGGCCCTTCCCAACTCCTACATTGATGGTCTCTCTCTTCCCAGCTACTATGACACTCTATTGTGGTAGAAGGATATTCTCCAACTCCAATCCATAACTGGACATTCACCTAACACTGCAGATCCATTGGGCACCATATGATGTTCCCCATCCCCCTCTTAGCCCTACCATCACGAGGTCTGCAGCATGAATCACACTGCTTGCTTCCCTTCTTCCTGACCTGTCTCCCTATTTATCTCCTTCTGCTCCAGGTCACTGTACCCTATTTCTCTGTCTCTCTCTCTCTCTTTTTTTCTTTTTCCCTTCTTCTGTATGAGAGTGGGTAAGTGACCCTTTTTGCTGGAACAACACCTATAAACTTATCTATACAACATGAACTACTGAACTCACACTAACATGGCAGACTAAACTTTATATCTGTCTTCAGCCCCTTCCTTCTTCTTCACTCTGCTTGGCTGCAGGCCCAACGGATACTTAAAGGGGTTGTCTCACTACAAAGATTGCTTTTTATGTTAAAGATCTTGCAAAAACAAGTCACTTAGCAATATGTGTCCATTAACAATGTCCTACCTATTCCTAGATATTCCCTCTTGTGTGGGTTGCAGCAGATCCTTGTTGCTATAGCTACAGACCTGGCTTCTACTGCAGCCTAGTAGAAGCCTGTAAACACGCCCCTGAATTCAAAATGAAACCAAGAAAATAGGACTGAGGTGAGATGAATCAGTGTAGCGAGACAACCCCTTTAAGGACACTGGTGCACAATATAAAGTTCACTGTCATCATCATTATCCCCATATTAATATATAAACATATATACACATATAAAATATACACATTTTAAATATAAATGCTCATGATATATATATATGTATATATATATATATATATATATATACTATATATATAATATATATATTATATATATATATATATATATATATATATATATATATACCACTTGTAGGGTGATCGCAAATGCTAAACACACCTGTTCAGCAGCCTTGTATGGATCTAGTCTTAGGGACCTTCTAGAAGTGGTGTGCATCTATATTTTATGAATGAAAATGAACAAATGGGCGGAGTCAGCAAATTATCCTTAACGAGAGAAAGCCAGAGAAAGTAGTGTGTTATCGGAAATCCTGCTCTGTCTCGAGAGGGAACAGATGTGTAGTGGGGGGGGATGGGGAGAAACATACAAATTCTGTTTAAGCTGTGCTGATTTTAAGAAATGAAAGGACATAAAATAGAAGACAGCTGCAAGCCAGTCAGTAACGTGAGACAAGAGGAATGAGAAATCTGGGGAGGATAGATAGCATTGTGTATCATCAGCATATAAACCATGCTGAAGCCCAAAGGAATTAATCAGCTGAGTGAAGCCATGTGCATAGATGGAGAACAGAAGGATGGAGTTCAAGGACAGAGGATTGTAGCAAGCAAAAGACAGAGAGCACAAGATGAGGAATCAAACAAGAGGCACAATCGTGAAATCATGTTCACATTGTGCTTCTCTTTGCAGTATTTATTTTTTTATTTGATTGTGATAAGACAGAACCCCAAAATGATTCATGTGTCCTGCCATCAGCATGTGCCCTAAAGAAATATTTCATTCCTAAATGCAAAATTACCATCAGACTAAATCCAGATGCTTTATATGGCTACATAAGTATTAATATTATTAAGCAGTAAGTAGTTATTTAAGCCTTTCTTGAAACCCTCAGCTGTTCTTGCTGTGACCAACTCCTCAGGTCACTATTCCACACATTTAGGGTGCGTTCACACGGTCGGTTTATCCAACCGGTATTTGTCCTGTTTTATTGTGGCCGTCCCCACGGCCACGGAGGGGACGGCTTTTCTCCGCAATGAGCGGAGAAAAGCCCTCCCCTTTCACATTGACTTGCACAGATTTAGTCCGAAAACCGCACGGATACTGTGCACGTCCAATCCAGCGCGGGCGGCCCGCGGGCGGAAACAAAAGCCACGCGGAACACCTGTACAGTGGGGACTGCTGCACAGGTTTTCCATAGCGCCCCATTGTACTCATTTTCAGCTGGTTTTTCAGATGGTCTGCAAAACCGCAAACCGTCTGAAAAAACGGCCGAAAACCGTGCCGTGGGGACATGCCCTTATAGTTCTCTTGGTGAAGAAGGCTTTTCTCTTCTGTAGATTGAATCCTTTTTTCTCCAGAGTGAGTGCCCTCTTGTCTTCTGAGTGGGTTTTACATGAAATAGCTTTTGACCATACTTTTTGTAGGGGCAATTTATTCACTTCTTCTAATAACTCCTAATTCTCCTAATAACCTCTCCTAAGATGTTCTATTTCACTTATTGGTTTAATTCAAAGTAGGTATTGTCACGGGCAGAGATAGTGGATCCTCTGGCCATGCCATGCCATGCCAGGGAGCGGAATCTAAGTAGGTCCCGGTTTTCACCAGAGCCCGCCGCAAAGCGGGATGGACTTGCTGCGACGGGAGTCTACCAGGTCGCTACCCCTGACGTGACTTGCTTGCGGAGGCAGCCGAGGTGTAGCGTGGTGCAAAATCGTCAGGCAGGCTCGTAGTCGGGGACAGGCAGGAGGTCAGGACAGGCGGTTATGGTTCGTGGTCATGGACAGGCAGAAGGTCAGGGCAGGCGGCAAGGTGCGTGGTCGAGGAACGGAAGCAAATGGTACGGTACACGGTAAATCAGAACAAGGCTTGGAACGCTTTCTCTATAGGCTAAATGGCACTAAAGATTCGGCAACAAGACTCAGGAAGGGGCAGGCTTAAATAAGGGCAATGACCGGCAATACCCAATTACCGGTGCACTGGCCCTTTAAATTTCACAGAGCCGGCGCGCGTGCGCCCTAGAGAGTGGGGACGCGCACGCCGGGAGAGAGGAGCTGCAGCAGGAGCGTGGCCGGGTAAGTAGGAGGGGACCTGGCCGGCGGGGCGAGCGTGCCCACCGCCCGACATGCGGGCAGCGGCGCCGCTCATGCGGGGACCACGGGTGTGCCTGCAACCCGGGACGGGGGTCGCAGGCCCACCCGTGACAGGTATCATTTAATTCCAACTTTTGAGTACGATACAATAGCCATACACTATATTTTCTAATCCTATTGACTTTAATTTACCTAATAGATGCTTATGAGGGACAGTATCAAACAACTTTGCAAAATCTATATACACTATATCACAGTCGCCCCGCTATTTAGTCTTCTACTTACCTCGTCATATAAACAGATCAGATTGGTCTGTTTTTCTGTCCTCAGAAATACTATGCTGCCAATCACTTATAATATTCTAGTCCACACATATTCCTGTACATAGTCCCTTGTGAGTCACTCAAACAACTTTTCCACAATGGATGTTAAACTTACTGTTCTATAATTACCTGGGCAGGACATAGAGCCCTTTTTGAAGATGGGAACCACATTTGCCTTGTGCCTGTCTTCTAGCACTAGAATATCTAGTATACTTTAGTGGTGTTGGCTTTGGATTTAGGTCAATATCAAATTCTACCCAAATTCACGTAATTCTGTTAAAGGGGTTGTCTCGCTACAAGGAATACTCTTTATGTTAAAGATCTTGCAAAAACAAGTCACTTTTCAATATGTGTCCATTAACAATGTCCTACCTATTCCTAGATATCCCCTCTTGTATGGGCTGCATCAGCTCTTCAGGTCGCTATAGCTACAGACCTGTTCGATCTCTCCTGGTAGGCTGTCAGCACTGGTTGCTATAGCTACAGACCTGTTCAGTCTCTCATGATAGGCTGCCAGTGCTGGTTGCTATAGCTACAGACCTGGCTTCTACTGCAGCCTAGTGGAAGCCAGGAAACACGCCTCTGTATTCCAAGTGAAACCAAGAAAACAGGACTGAGGTAAGATGAATCAATGTAGTGAAACAACCCCTTTAAGGGTGACCCAAACTGAATTTTGTTGAAAAGTGCCTAAGTTTGGGTTACAGTTTTTTTCTACAGTATTTTAAGGGTTATCTTACCATTCTGTGGCACTCCTGGTCCAGCTTCACTTCCAGTATGACTCTGGCATCCCATCCGATGTCACTTCCAGTTACCATAACATAGAGCCTATTTTGTGGTAAGTGACATTGGACAGAATCTCAAGCAAGAAGTGACACTGCACTGGGAATGGTAAATTATCTTCTAAAACCCTAACCTCAGTTTAGGGTTATGGATTAGGTTAAGGATCGGGTTAGAGAAAAAATTTGGTTGAACCAGTGTTGAACCAAATAGGGACCTATTCAAGCAACACAATACTTTAGCATGCCTTCAAACAGTAGTAACATGGGCACATCTTGTATAACTAATGAGCTTGATGGTGATCTAAGTTCACTTCTGCAAATCTGCAGATTTGGATTTTGGGGGCAGAGCATGAACACTATGGGCGGCATGTATGAACAGGGCTGCGCCAGAAGTCTGGCGTATTTTCAACCCAACATCAGGCGCAGCCCCATTTACAATAGTGAAAAGCCTCTCATATGCCAGTATCAAGTACATTACAGAGCGCCCACAGCACTTTGTAATGCGCCTGATTTCGGAAGGCATGTGGGACGTAGGGCGCACTAGAACCGTATGAAGCTATAGATTTATAGCTTCGCTATGGCAATTCCAGGCGCATTACTGCTGGAACAGGTAAGCCACTTTCAAAGTGGTATACCTGACCCAGAAGTGTCCTAACGCTAAAATGCACCTGATTTATGAGTGTGTTCATAAATCAGGCACATCTATGCGCATTATAATGCGCATGAAATTTGGTGTTTAAATGCCAAAATTCATACATATCGCCCTATGATTTCATAATATTATTGCCTAAATGAAGCTTTAGGGTTCATGTTTTGTACAGAACCATAATAGGACTTTATAGAGATGCACAAGTCCTCTTCTGTACCTTCACATACCTCCAATTTCATCCTCCATTGGACTTTATACGTTGTGTGGAAGTCTCTCCTAGAAGCAGTGATTATTGAGGACAATATCATACCTCCTGAGTGTCTCTCTATTAGAGGGATGGGCCTTCTTTTGACCAAATCCCCTTATTCCTCCTTACTTTTTGCTCCTCGTTTTGACTTGATAATTAAATTGGCATCAATAAACCTATACTATTGCCCCAAAAAAGCTTCTTAAGGGGGCTTTCACACAGTACAGTTTTGGTGCAGTTTTAACTGTGCTCCAATTAAACTGTCTTTATTACCAGCAAGCTTCTTTCAGTTGTCTAAATTGTTCAGAAAGGTGTTTCATGTAAGTAATCAATTACGATGTTTGAAGTCTTGGGGATTACAAACTTACACTAATTGATCCCTCAATTTCCAAACTGTTTAGTTAAGTGAAAAAAGCTTGCTGATAATAAAGGCAGTTTAATTGGAGCGCAGTTAAAACTGCATCAAAACTGTGCTGTGTGAAAGCAGCCTTATGATTCCTAACCATATATATTAGGCTACAATTTACTTACTATTTCACAATGTGTTGCACTTTGGACCATACAAGTGTCTATATTAAAATGATTTTTTGCCAATTTGTAAATATAAATCAACTGAAGTAGATCAATATGCATGAAAATATATATATATATTATATTATATATATATATATATATATATATATATATATATATATATATTTATCACACGGCATTTTTAAGTGTCCCTCTTTGAGCATCCAAAATGTTGGGAGGTATGTAATATTACTGTACATATGGTATTCGAAAGAACCTGTAAAACCTAATATTAGAAAATGTATCTCCACACTAAGGCCATGTTCACACGGCCTAAAATGGGCCGTATTTCGGTCCGTAATTACGTGCCGGAGTGCGCAAATTACGGGCTGAAAACGGCCCATTCATTACGATAATCCACAGTTCTCATAGAGAACTATGGATTACGTCTCCTCTCCCTGCTCGGCGAATCCGCTGAGCGGGGAGAGAAGTGACATGTGAATTACCAGCGGCGTATACGCGCCGCTGGTAATGAATGTCTATGGGCCGGCGAAGTGCCGGCCCCCCGCTCCCGCCCCCGGCCACACGGCGTAATTGCGGGGCGTAATTACGTCCCGCAGTTAAGCCGTGTGAACATAGCCTAAGGGTAGGAAAACACAAAGCTGTTTCAGGTGGTTGTGGTGCTGCCTTAATGTGGCCGAAAACTGCTACTTCAACCCACACATGTGCTTTTTAATTCGATTAATATGCGGCTATTTACATTTTCAGGTTCCCAATGGCAAAACCATGCGGCTATTAACAATCCGTGAACTCTGATTAACACTGATTGTTAATGGCTTCATGGCTTTTCCAGTGTTGACCAGCAAATCTGTGTGACCACTATTAAGCAAATTAAAATTCAATGGTGCAGGGTGCCACAGTGGTTCTCAGCTACATAACTACTGCACCACAACTGTGTCCAAACCGCTCCATGTATATATATATATTCATTATTATTCATTTCTACTGCCAACTGATAAAAGGCTCAAAAAATCCATGGAATATTAAAAGGAGGCACACATTTGCTAACTTTATCCCAAGTTTACAACTATACAAAAAAATAAATGGGGCTATATTGTACCTCTGCGTCTCTGATTCAGGGTCAATACTGTACCTCAGTGTGTCATGCATATAGACATCATGGGCGACATGCATGAAATTTGGCCTGTGAACGACAAATTTCATGCGCATAATAATGGAATAGAATGGGCCTGATTTATGACCCGCTCTACAGCGGGTCATAAAATCAGGCGCATTCTAGCGCTAGGGCGACATTTCTGGCTCAGGTATACCACTTTGACAGTGCTCTACCTGTTACAGCGAAATGCCCCTTTGAAATGCATTTACCCAAACCCAATAAATATGTAGCTTTGTACGGTTCTGGTGCGCCCCGCCTCCCGCACCCCCCCGAGATCAGGAGCATTACAAAGCGTCGCAGGTACTATGTAATGCACCTGAGAATGGCGTGCGGGATATGTAAACATGTATGAACGGGGCGGCGCCTGATATTGGGCTGAAAAGACACAAGATATCTGGAGTAGTCCGTTCATATATGTCGCCGCATATGTTAGCACACAGAGTGCCCATGGGTCCATAAAAAGCAGCATAAGGTTGGTATACATGGCACTGTCATGTTTATGAGACTTTATTCTTAATTTAGACCAATAGTTCCTTTTATCCTGTACCATTTACACTGTTTATGTTCATTTGGCCATAACCTGGCGTTGACCCTTTCACTTTAGTTTCATAAGTGGGTATAAATCTTTATTAAGTTATTAATATGTAAAATAAAAGACTCCCCCCTTAAATGTATTACAGTGGATTTTACAGAGTGTTTATACAGATATAGTCATATTCAGTACTGCTCTGAGACTATTAAATACTGCCTTCTATCTTTAATTAGGCTGGAAAATTTCATACATCTGTGGTTTGGGAGTCCTTGTCAGCCCACTAGATTGAATCACATAGATGCGAGTATCCTCTAGCCATCAAACAATTGATTTTTGCAGGATTCTGCTCAGATTTTGCTTCAGGGACAAGAGATATGTTCATTCATTTGTCAGTCACTTTGCCTATGCTTCATTAGAAAGAAGGCTTTGGATTCTAATTTTTGTCAGGACATTTACAAAAAAAAATGTGGAAAAATTAGGAGAAATGACGGGTGTATTCTTTATTTCAGGTGACAGATTTCAACGTGTATTGAATGTGTGTGCAGCTTATAAACCACTTAGATGAGCATATGGGATGGACTGAAATTGCACAGTTCTGTTTACATACAAAAATTTGGTGAGCGATTAATTTATTGCAAATACAGATGGCACACTTTGGTACAAGGAAAATGTGCTGCTAAATAACCGAACAAGTGGATGCAATAACATAGTAAAAGCAAAACAAAAATGATATATATATAATGTTGCATGTTCCTGTCACTGGTAGGTAGCAGTTACGTGTTACCGTGTTACCAAGGTACTGGTGAGTTAGATTTAGTTGTGGTAGCTGCAGTATATAGCTGGCATCTGTTGAACAGCTAGTATAGCTGTTAGCAGGTAGCTTAGTCTGGGACAGTTCCCCATGTTCCAGGCCAGACTTTGGCTGTCCTATGTGTCAGATAGTGAACTGACTTGGTGGGGCAGCTACCCAGGCCAAGACATTTGGCCTAAGAGGCTACAGACTGGAGATATCGAGGATCTCCCATACAGCCACTTGATGACAGTACAGTGCTAGTGAGGTAAACTACCCTGTGTTAGTCAGTGTTTGGACAAGCAGAAGTTAATTTACTGTTCTGTTTTGCACCGTGATTACTGTTCATGGTTATTGCGCCAATAAAACACAGAAGAAACTGTATTTGGAGACGCAAACCTGTCTGCTTCTTTGTGAAAGTTGAACTTTGCTGTGATCCCATAGCAGTAACTGCTCACAATCTCTATAGCAGTTGTGTCGCGGTAAACTACATTAAAAATGCTTTTTTCTGGGTGTATTTTTGCAGTTTTTACCACAAAACAACCACACTGTGTGAATGCTAATACATTAACATGAACAATTCACTGCCACCAGCAAGGTAAGCACACTCCTCACCTGCTGCTTTTATTACTCCATGACCTGGTTGTTTGCAGGTTATTTTGTCTCCATTGATGACATTGCCTTATCCTTCCTAATATGAGTAGAGAAGGGAAACATCTCTCCTTATGGAGAGCACCAGTTAAGGTGTGTAGTGTTTTGATTGCCTTTTAGCCCACTACTAAGCATCTGCATATTTACAAGGCATTATGGGAAAGGAGCTGGGAAGCCTCACTGCGCCCCTAATTGGTTTTAACAAATCCTCAATTTACTTCTGATTCACTGAATCTTTTAGAAGCAAAAAGGAATATTAGTTTAGCCAATATCGCTCATCTCCATACCCGTTTCAGGGTTTTGCCCCTCATCAGTGTAGAGCAGAGCGATACTGGCTTGACTTGGTGGGAGGCAATGAGTGGCTGAGAGAAGGGGAACATCTCTCCTTATGGAGAGCACTAGTTAAGGTGTGTAGTGTTTTGATTGCATTTTAGCTCACTACTAAGCATGTGCATTACACAAGGCATTATGGGAAAGGAGCTGGGAAGCTCACTGCGCCCTTTGTTGGATATAACAAATCCTCAATTTACTTCTGATTCACTGAATCTTTGAGAAGCAAAAAGGAATATTAGTCAAGCCAATATCGCTCATCTACATATGCCGTTTCAGGGTTTTGCTCCTCATAGGTGTAGAACAGAGCGATACTGGCTTGACTGGGTGAGAGGCAATGAGTGGCTGAAAGAAGGGGAACATCTCTCCTTATGGAGAGTACCAGTTAAGGTGTGTAGTGTTTTGATTGCCTTTTAGCCCACTACTAAGCATCTGCATATCACAAGGCATTATGGGAAAGGAGCTGGGAAGCTCACTGCGCCCTCTATTGGTTTTAATAAATCCTCATAATTATGATAAATGGTCAAGTTACTGCCTTCCACAAAGCCAACATACTTGTCTCCTACTGCTGCCATAATTCACCTGATCTGATTAGTTACAGGCTTTTCTATCCTTGCTGACTGCATGACATTGCACAGCCTCTCACACGATCAGCCCACTGCTCTCCTGCTGCTGTGATTATGTTAATGATAATCATTAATTCAGAGTAGGATTGAACGTCCATTTTATTTTCGCATGGTATTTTTTTTTTTTAAACTATAAAGAGTATTACACAGGATGTATGGAATTTGTACTCGCTAATGGAAAACAACCCACACATGAAGCAAAGCTTCCACCTACATATTGCTGTAAATTTTAACTACAGCCACATTAGTAATTTCTGCATGTATTTGTCTGAATTCATCCCATAACACAGAGAAGAAAATAAGTATTTTATACACTGGCAATTTTGCAAGTTTTCCCACCTACAGAGAGTTGAGAGGTCTGTAATTTTTATTGTAAGTACATGACCCTGAGCAACACTGAGGCTTGCTCTGCGCCACCACCAACCACTCCCCCCACCCCCAACCCCCCCACTTACCACTTTCTCGCTGCCCGTGACCCACATTCCTAAATTAAATACACAGACCACCGATTGGAATGAAATGGGCCCCAGGGAGCCGATTTATTAACAAAATACAACATAAACATAATTTGCATATAAATATATATAAATATATATAAATAACCATCCAAAATACACATACATAACTATATCAAGAATCAACCAATAGCAACCAGGCAACAACGTGCCTATCTCCCACTGGGGGAGAGGTCCTTTGGAGCTAAAAACGACCTGTCGACCAAAATCCCCGAATGGACAAAAAGAAATTACCCACAGCCGCATATCACAGACTCTGAGGTCAAAAAAGCCATACATTATGGCTCGCCCCAATTCGCTCTCCCGGGATACCAGCCTGAAAAAGCCCCACCTTCGCCAGGCCGGGTCAATGTAGACCAAAACTGAGGAAGTCATATCCCTAATGACTTCCTACCCAAACTCCTCCTCCAACTCCAAAGAAAACCCCTGCCGCCACCACGAGCATGCCATGAAACCTCATGCATGCGAGGCCCCCACCCAAACCAAATGCCCTTTCAATACCTTCCTGTATCCCCAAAGCCCACAGATCTAGCCCTACCGCTGTCAAATGAACACCGTCGGACCTCCAAAAATTCCCTTCTCCTGACTCTAGTTCCAAATGCCGAACGAACACTCCGCCGTTCCGGGCCACAAAGCCTGCCACCGACCGGTTCACTTTCACCCGTGCCCTATTTAAACTATCCACTGAGCGAGCCCCCCTCCAGTGATGCCGGAACACAATGTCCGACCAAACAATGATCATATCAGGGAACTCTGACCACAACCGCAAAAGGTCAAACTTAATGCTCCGCGTCAGCTCTCTGGAGGTCACCAAACCTAAATCATTCCCCCCCACATGCAATACCAGAATGTCCGGATGTCTCTCTAGAGCCGCAAAACGCATGACTTCGGGCACTACCCCCATCCACCGCATACCTCGCCTCCCCAACCAACGAACCCGAGCCACACTCCTAGGTATCCCCAGCTGGCGCCCAGTCGGCCGAAGTTCCGCACGCTCGGCTCCCCAATGGACGTACGAATGCCCTAGGATCCAGACGAGGAGAGGGGGACGCACTAAAATAGACAAAATGGAGAACACATAAGAAAATAGCGCCCCCCAACCCCCCATTGACGTCCGTCCCCCCCGCCAGCTGCTAAGAGATTAAGTTTGGCCGCACATAGAGCCTGTATCTATCTGATTCCCATCGCCCAATCCTGCGCACGACCTCTGGGCTCAAACCCCAACTCGCAGCCTCCGTGGCTGCCCCGATCCGAAAAGAGTGTGGGGCAAAATCCTTCGGATTCAACCCTAATGCTTCTACACATCTCCTGAACACTGCCATAAACTGAAATCGAGAGAAAAAGGGAAACCCATCCTCATGAACCAGGAGCGGCCCACCTTGGACCCTCCGCACGGCCCAAAAAGCCAGCACTCGTTCCACCGGACACATAAAAGCCCCTGGAACCCGTCGCAAAATTACCCTTCTGCCCCTGCCCGACTGGTCAGTTTTTGAACGCCGGATCAGAAAACTGACCATGTCCCCACTGACATCCAAATCTTCCGCCTGCACACCTCCCCCTCTGGATCGACTGGGAGACACCAGCTCCCCTATCCTTAAAGCCCCGAAAAAAGCCAACGCAAACGCGAGGCGGAACAATGTCAAGTCGTAATTGGACGCGGCAACCCCCACCACCACCGCACCTAGCCGCTCAAGGAGTGCAAAGACCACCGGTCTCCTGGCGTCCCTCCCGGTCCGCCCCCTCCTGTATCCCCGCAAAGCCCGAGCTACGACGAAGTCCTTCGTCACATCCCGCATCCTACGCATCTTAAAACCGAAGGCCAATCCGGCCACGAATCTAGAGACTCTAGCCGCCGACCACCCCTCCTTCTGACAATGTGCCAGAAAACACAACAAGGCACCGATCCTGTCATCATCCGATGCTACGTCCCCCAAAGCGCTGACCCAGTCTGCCCACCGTACCCAGGCTGCTTCGTAAGCGGCCCAGGTCCCACCTGACAGCGAAGACCGAATCAGGTGATCGGCGTCTCGAAGGCCACGGCCCAAAGATGACTGGGGCATTCCTCCCCGATTGCAGATGCCGACGGAGCCAAGTTCCGGAATCGATCCCACTGCAAACGAGAGAGAGAATCAGCCACCGAATTCAAAACCCCAGGCACGTGTACTGCCCTTACCCATGAATTCAATTCCAGGCAGCGCAACACCAACAATCGCAACAGGCGAACCACTGGAGGCGACGACGCGGTTAAGCTATTGATGGCCTGAACTACTCCAAGATTGTCGCAAAAGAAGCAAACTTTCCGGTCCCGAAACTGCTCCCCCCACAGCTCCACTGCCACCACTATGGGAAAAAACTCCAGAAAAGCCAAGTTCCGCACGACTGACAGCCCAACCCAATCCGCTGGCCACGGAGCCGCACACCACCTGTCGCCGCAAATTGCTCCTGTGCTGCCCGCTGCATCCGTGAAAATCTCAATCTTTTGGTTCGACAGCTCCTCCCCTTGAATCAAGGAACGACCGTTGTACTTCACTAAAAATTCAGCCCACACTTCCAAATCCTCTCTGTTTCTCCTAGTAAAACCGTACGAAATGATGGGGCTTCTCGATCCCCGACGTGGCAGCTGCCAAACGCCGACAAAAAACCCTCCCCATAGGCATGATCCTGCATGCAAAATTCAGTTTCCCCAGCAAAGACTGTAAATCCCGAAGTTGAATCTTGCGTAGGTGACACGCCTTCCGAACCTCAAACCTCAAAATCCCTAATTTATCCTCCGGCAACCTGCATTCCATCTTAACAGAGTCGATGCAGATCCCCAAGAATTTCATACATATGCTTGGACCTTCCGTCTTGTCAGCCGCTAACGGAACCCCGAAATGATCCGCCACCCATCGCATCGCCTGCAGCAGAGAGCCACATATCGGGGACCCCGCCGGGCCCACACAAAGAAAGTCGTCCAGATAATGAATGATAGAATCCAGGCCCGATACATCCCGCACCACCCATTCTAAGAATGAGCTAAATGCCTCAAAACAGGCACACGAAATGGAGCACCCCATGGGCAGACAACGATCTACAAAAAACTGACCCTCCCAACAACACCCCAGCAACCTCAAACTATCTTCGTGAACTGGCAACAGACGAAAAGCCGACTCTATGTCAGTCTTCGCCATTAATGATCCTGCCCCAAAACGCCGGACAAGGGCAACTGCTTCGTCAAATGAAGTATACACCACCGAACACAGCTCTTGCGAGATCCCATCATTCACCGATTGCCCCTTTGGGAACGACAAATGATGGATGAGCCGAAACTTGTTCGGCTCTTTCTTAGGCACAACTCCAAGGGGGGACACTACCAGGTCGGGGAAAGGGGGTTCCGCAAAAGGCCCAGCCATCCTGCCCAGAGCCACCTCCTTTGTGAGCTTCTCCGCCACTACAGCAGGATGCTCCCTAGCTGACCTCAAGTTCCGCAAGGAAAAAGGAACAATGTGGGCTGGAGGGGGAATCCAGAACCCCTTCTCAAAACCTTCCCCCAATAAACGCGCCCCCTCCCTATCCGGATATCTGTCCAGATACGGAACCATCGCGCGAAGCCTCACCGGGGTCACCCCCTTGGCCACCTGCCCCGCTCCCTTTCGTCCTTCCTTTCTTGAAGCATTTTGAAACTGGATGAGAGGAACCCCCGCAGAACGAACAGACGTGTTTGAAACGGCAGCCGGTTCCGAATTTACACTGGCCACTGTTAAACTGCCAACACGCTCCGCCCTTTTGGGCCCCTGACTGACCGCTCGCTCCGGCTCCTCCCGCCGTCCCGCTTTGGCCGGAAAACCCGGCCCCCCCCGTGAAAGGACTGCCCGAACTTGGTCGGGGCCATCACCCGCAGCCATAGGCCAATGTCCTTGTGGTCCCACCTTATAGAAGGACGGACCGCCTTCCTCTGCCGGAATTGCTCGTCATAACGGAGCCAAGCCATTCCCCCATACGCCTGATATGCCTCACCTATCGAGTCCATATAACAGAATAATGCGAACAATTCTCCGGGGCTTTTCTCCCCCAAAGACGCTTGCTAATATGGCAAACGCCTGCAAAACCCAATTTGTGAACGTCTGCGGTATCAAAACGCCACGACGTTTCCTCCTCTTCCTCTTTTACTTTCATCCTTCTTACCCTTGTCTAGATTAAACTTCTCCAGGGGCAAAAGGGAAAATATCTCCACGTATTCGTCTTTCGCTATCTTATCCCTCACCTCTTGCTTCAAGTGGGCCCCCAGGGGCCCCCTAGACCTCACCCCGAGCACGATCATCTAACCGCACGCTTTTCCGAGGTTCCTTCTCCGTCTGCACTGAAACTTTGACGCTCGCTCCAGACCCTCTGGCCGCGGTGCCCCCCCCCGGCCCCTCTCGAGGCATCGGCCCAACCCCTGTCTGAGCTGGAGAAACCCAGGCATCCACCGGCGACACCGCTCCCCGATCCTCAAAACGCCCCAACAATTCACGCAAAGCCGCCGCCAGGCCCCCAGGCTCCCCCCCAACACCCACAGGCCCACCTGCTGTACCCACCGCGCTCGACGCTATACACCCCTGACTCCCCCGATCCGCTAAACCCCGCAATATAGAAGGAAAAGAGCATGACAAGGACAAACACTCACCAGGCTGCGTGGGGGCTGTGAACCCACCAGCCGTCATCCTGGAATCTTGCCCGTCGTTCCTGAAGCCTCTCGGGTCCTCCGCTGCTGCCCTCCGGCCCGGGTCCAAGCCATCTAACCCCCAGAGGGGGAGGCCGACCGGCGCAGGCCGTTGGGAATGGACTGGTGACTGCCAAGCCTGCGGCAGTGATCCCGACTCCTCGTTGTCAGAACCACCAGGGCCAGCCGTCCGCCGCCCCGCACTCCGCGGTGACCGCGGGCACCTCCGAGATGCCGTCTGCTGCCTGGCTGCCCCCCCTGGCCGGCACATCACCAGGTGGGGGCACCGCGACCACGGACCACAAACGACGACTAGGGGCAGCAGCAGGCCTAGAGCCAGGCTGGCCCACCGGCCCGCTGCCCCCCGCAGGGCTCGCCGGCCTACCTGGATTCCTCCCGGGCCGGGGGGCACGACCCACCGCCTGACGCGTTCCCACCCGGCCCGGAGGGTCCCGAGAGGGGCTCCCCTGGCGACGGCGAGTCCTGGGGGTGCTTTCGGGGCTCAACCTTTGCGGTGGTCGAGCCCTCCTCCTCCTTCTCCCCCCGCTGCAGTCCTCATTTTCGGGTGCCGCGGCCCCGCCTGCCTCCTGGGCCGCAGCCCGCACCCAATCAGCGCCTCTCGCAGCGATGAGCTGCCGCAGTAGCTCCACGTGCTCATCCGCCATTTTGCCGACGAACGCAGGGCACGGGCGTCCTCACTGCTTGCCTCGCGCCGTGTGACTGAGTTACTGGGCGGAAGGGAGGTCTCCCGGACCTCGCCACTTCTGCCCGGCCCACGCCACGCCTCCGCGCCCGCCCAGCGCATTAATATGCGCCCCGCGTGCCGGTTCTTGCGGGGCCTCCCCTCGGGGCGGGGGGGGGGGCGGCGGTCCGGCGCGTTCCTCTTCAACTGTGAGAGACAGAATCTAAAAAAAATCCAGAAAATCACATTGTATGACTTTTAAATAAATAATTTGCATTATATTGCATGAAATAGGTATTTGACCAACTACCAACAAGCAAGAATTCTGTCTCTAACAGACCTGTTTTTTCTTTAAGAAGCCCTCCTACTCTGCACTCATTACCTGTATTAATTGCTCCTGTTTGAACTCATTACCTGTATTAACCCCTTAACGACCGCGCACCGTCTTTTGACGGCGGCCGATGCGGGTCGTTCGTCTGCAGCGACGTCTTTTGACGTCGCTGCAGACATCGGGGTTTGCGGCGCCCGGTGCCGCAGCTGCGCTGGGATCGGGGCTGAACTACACAGCCCCGATCCCAGAGCATGTCCTGCAGGCATCGGGGAGCGGAGGACACTTCCGCAACCCGATGCTTTAACCCTTTGATTGCGGCGGTGCGTTACCGCAGCGCAATCAAAGGGATCCCCTGCTCTGTCGGGTGATCGGAACACCCGGTGACCCGACAGAGCCCGGGGAACGGCTGCACAGTCAGCTCTGGGGACCTAGAGTGGCCCCAGAGTTGTCTGTGTAAGAAGCCAGTGATTAGGATGCACTGTGTGCTGTCCTAATCACTGCCTGTGTCAGACTGACACAGATTAGCATGTATTAGCATATATGAATATGCTAATACATTACTAAGTGTAAAAAAAATTTTAAAAAAATGTTAAACAGTTCTCCCTTCATGGGAGTCAAAAAAAAAGTACAAAAAAAAACATAAAAAGTGTAAAAAAAAAGAATAAAAAAAATAAATAATAAAATAAAAATAAATATTTAATAAAAAATAATTGTACATAAATTACACGCACAAAAAAACCTACACATATTTGGTATCCACACGACCGTAATAACCTGTAGAATTAATATAACAAGTTATTAAGTGTGAAATGTTAATGGTGTAAAAAAAAAAATCAAAAAAAAAACATAAATTTTTGGAAAAAAATAAAAAAAAATACTGCAATTATTTATAAGTGTACTTAAACTATTCACTTATAAAGTACAACTTTTCTTGAATAAAATGAGGCCTCATCCAACTGCGTCATTGAAAAAATAAAAAAGTTACAACTGTTTAAATGCAAGGAGGCCAAAACTAGAAAAATGTTCTGGTCATTAACTACTTTTCAGGCGTTCGACTTAAGGGGTTAAAGACTCCTGTCCACACACTCAGTCACACTCCAAGCTCTCCACCACGGCCAAAATAGCTGTCTAAAGACACCAGCAATAGGATTGTAGACCTGCACAGCACTAAGATGGGCTACACGACAATAGGCAAGCATCTTGGTAAGAAGGCAACAACTGTTAGCGGAACTATTAGAAAATTTAAAGGGAACCTGTCACATAGGTTGTGCCCCCTTGCTGAGGACAGCACAAGCTAGTGTCAGACCTGCTGTTCCCAGCACTGTGCCCCTTATTCTGTAAGATGCAGAAGTTTTAGAGCATTTACCCTTCAAATATTATTCATGAGTAGGTGTTAGCTCCACCTACCAAAGGCTAGCTCCGCCCACTGACAGGTATTCACATGTTCCTACCTATTCAAAGTAATAGGTTTGTCAGTTGAGGTGGGCGCGGCTAGCCTTAGGTGGGCAGGCTTTGAAAAAAACTGACACTCTGAAGGACTCTTCGAATGACTCTTCTGGCTGAAAACTGCATATTTGAGCATTAAATACACGAAAACTACAGCATCTTACAGAATAAGGGACACAGCACTGAAAACAGCAGGTCTGACACTACTTTGTTCTGTCCTCAGCCAGGGGGGCAAAAACTATGTGACAGGTTCTCTTTAAGAAACACAAGATAACTGTCAATTGTCCTCGGTCTGGGGCTCCATGCAAGATCTCACCTCATGATTCTGAGAAAGGTCAGGAATAAGCCCAGAATTACATGGGAGGACCAGGTCAATGACCTGATAAAGCTGGGACCACAGTCTCCAAGATTATTGTTAGTAATACACTATGCTGTCATGGATTAAAATCCTGCAGGACACGCAAGGTCGCTCTGCTCACACCAGCACATGTCCAGGCCCATTCGAAGCTCATCAATGACCATCTAGATGATCCAAAGGAGGCATGGGAGAAGGTCATGTGGTCAGATTAGACCAAAATAGAACTTTTTGGTATCAACTCCACTCGCCTTGTTTGGAGGAAGAAGAATGAGTACAACCCCAAGAACACTGATCCAGCTGTGAAGCATGGGGATGGAAGCAGCATAATTTGGTGGTGCTTTTCTGCAAAGGGGATAGGACGACTGCACCATATTGAAGAGAGGAGGTATGGGGCCATGTATCGCAAGATAACCTCCAATAACCTCCTTTCCGCAGTAAGAGCATTGGAGATGGGTTGGGACTGGGTCTTCCAGCAGGACAATGGCCTTAGACATACAGCTAGGACAACTAAGGAGTTGCTTCATAAGAAGCATTTCAAGGTCCTGGAGTGGCCTAGCCAGTCATCCGCTCTGAATCCAATCGAAAATCTTTGCAGGGAGCTGAAACTCCATGTAGCCCAGCAACAGCTCCAAAACCTGAAAGATCTGGAAAAGATCTGTATGCAGGAGTGGGCCAAAATCCTTGCTGCAGTGTTTGCAAACTTGGTCATGAACTACAGGAAACATCTGACCTCTGTAATTGCAAAGAAATAGTAAGTTCTGTTTTTCTATTGTATCAAATACTTATTTTATGCAATAAATTGCCAATTTATTATTTAAAAATTATACAATAAGATTTTCTGGATTTTTTTAGATTCTGTCTATCACAGTTGAAGTGTACCTATGATTAAAATTTCAGACCTCTCCATTCTTTGTGGAGGGAAAAATGCAAAATCTCCAGTGTACCGACAGCAACTAAATGGGCTGAAAGTGACTCAATAAGGTCATAGCGCCATGCTGACTGCAGTGTATCCCAAAGCTGCATGAAGGTGCGTGCGGGAGGATTCATAGAGCAAACACAATGATCAACGAAGTCCCACATACGATAAATTGAGTTCAAGTCTGGGAAATAAGGGACCCAGGATAGGACGTGGCCAAGCTCTTCCAACCAATGTATGACATTTCTAGCTGTGACATGCTGCATTTGTCTTACTGGAAGATACCATCCGCCGCAGTTAAGAAAATCAGTATGGGTGTTAGTGATCTGTATGTAATGAATTTATACCAAAATTAGTTGATAGAGCTTTCCATATGGATGACTGGGCCCAGAGAATGCCCAATGTCCATCCGTTTGATGAAGCAAAAAATTGCCAATCTGCAGAGGTCCAATTCTAATACTGTTGTGAAAACTGAAGCTTTTTCTGCTGATGTAACTTTATTAACTGAGGGGCAGTGACTATTCATCTACTTCAGAGACCCATGCACAGTAGGATTTGCTGAACTGTTGTTTTAGATACAAGTCTTGTAGCTTGCTGGTTTATTTTGGTGGTAAGTGGTAGCATGTTGGTCAGCCTTCTTGCAACTGTGTAGCTGACAGTCACCCCTCACATCCATGGCACATGGTGCAGTTTCCACGTTGCTTACTCAGGTGTCATTTGTCCACACATGATATACTTTCACACAGCAGCAAAATAACAGAACAGAAACCGAGCAGTTTCAGAATTACTGTCTCTCTTTGCCCAAAATTCAATAATTGTCCCTTTTTGTAACTCTGATAAATCACCCCTTTTACGTGTGATACTAATAAGGGATGTGTGTGTAGAAAGCTTATCACATACTTCATATATCCACCAAGCCAGCTCATGATATGTGACTTCCTTCATAACTCAGGTGACGTGGTCATAATAATGGTCATAATAATCTTAACTGTGCATCTGCATTGTACACTGATATGTTCTTTATTCTTATAGAAAGGACCATGGGGAATTGCTATCTAAGCATTTTCCTTGGCAATAAATGTAAACTTGCTTGATTTGTATTGATTAAATCCCTTTGCCTGAATGTCAACAGTGACATAATAGGTTGTTTTCCTGTAGTAACAACCAACCTGGTATTAACACCATTTGCACATTATACAGCTTGATGTGTTTATATTTAACTAATTCCAGGATTGAGACGACAATCTCTTCCTTCCTGTAACCCAACCAGCTAATGGCCGGAGAGTTACATAACACTGCTGATTACTGCAGACACGCAGATGGAACAAACAGCTGCCAGGGCAAGGACATGTACTATATGGAGAGCTGCCAACAAAGTAGTATCTGCCCCAGCAAACTGCCCTCCATGCCACTGCCACCTTCCTACTTAGTATCTGTCGTCACAGCTGGCCAGAACATTTCAGAACCATGGACAGTAAAGACTTCATGCCGGCAATTCACAATATTCTGTTGTTCCTACATAACTCTTATGAGCTATACTATAGTACATAAAGTGTATTTCAAAGCAAGACATGGCTGCAAGGGTGTTCATAGCTCTAGTTCGGCATAACCTTCAATATTCAGAAATCAAAAAATGTATGTATTGAATGAATTTATGTATGTAGTATTTATTTTCTTGCCCGTACATACCAATTTAGGTTAGAGCAGATTTTCCCATGCAACTTTTTGAGAACCACCACTATCCCTGAATAAAAGCACAAGCCATAGGGAGAGACCTTCCCATTGCTTACATAATGGCTAGTCACAGTGTCCTGAAGTTGCCAACCAAAAAGTTTTCATTAGTGATAACCATTGTGCAGAAAAATGTCAGGTGCAGCAGTCCATAAGTACCAATGCCAATATAAATGCCAGCACCAGAGTCCCAGAGAAGAACCAGCATCATAATATCCTCATCCACACTTCAGCAGATGCCTGAAGTGCAGAGATAAAAGGCTGAATTAAAGGAAGTGGTAAAAGCAGTAGTGCTTGATGTTGTTGGTGTAGTCCTAATCCATACTGTATCTCCTGAATAGATACATTTGGAGGGTCACTTCTGTGAGAGTTATAGAAACAGAGGAACACAGCAAGCTCGGCTGCTTCCATAATTGCAGCCAACTCTTTGCTTGGTCCTAGTCCTGATGCTGCAGCCATATAATCAGATAGAGATTCTTGCACAATAGGTAAAAGATTTCTTCCCCTTGGCTAAATCCGACCCAGAAAGGCTATGCAGGACTGTTCTTATTGTACTAAAAGATTGTAGTTTTATTTGCATACAGAGGAAGACGTGTTTCGTGTCTAACACCAGACACTTCATCAGTTCCAGTACAGAAACGCTTTTTCCTCTGTATGCAAATAAAACTATAATCTTTTAGTACAATAAGTACAGTCCTGCGCAGCCTTTCTGGGTCAGATTTAGCCAAGGGAAGAAATCTTTTACCCATTGTGCAAGAATCTTATTCCACATCTCCACTCTACTTCTAAGAGGAGAAGGATCTTCAACCGACACCCTGCAGCGGACATTGGTTTGCAACAGTTCCAGAAAAATTGTTGTATTGAGCCTCAAAGTGTTGTGCCTGGATTTTGACCAACACAAGGAGGTGAGTAGTATATACCTACAAATATACACTACAATAATTTTATTTACAGTATTATACTAGGGAGCGCTGTCTCCATTTTTCCCTTTCTTTTTGCCTATATAATCAGAGAGGACAGGGTCAGGAGACCCCTGTTCTTGAATAAGGTGTGAGCTGCATCTATTAGACATTGGTAGCATATTCTATAGTTAAGCCTTAGCTGTCGGGAATAATCTTTTTAGGTTCAACAAGTCTCAAATTCCCATCTGATAATGTTATGGTATATCATTAGTACAAAGCATGACATTATAATCAGAGGGGTCTGACCACTCAGACCTTAAAGGAAATGACTAATGTCTTATTCTGCATTTCACTGCTCTCCCTACCACTTTCTTTGTATAAAATGACAGCAAATCTCCATTCAAGTGAATAGCACTGTGCTGTGGTTTCCTGAACATCGGGTGGCCAAATGGCAGAGAAAACCTGAGAAGGGGCCACAGTCATACCCTTATTAATCAGAAACTAATAGCATGTGTTAGTGGTGTCCAACTGCTTTCTATGGTGGCTGAAAGCCCAAATAGATGTGTGTGTCAGTTTATGCCAAACAAAGCTACATAAAGACAAGTGTTGACCAGGCATGCCATAAAATTGATGGAATTCTGATCCATAGAACTGGAAAGCTGTTTCTATATCTACCACAGACTATAATGTTCACATATTCTTTCATATATATGCAAACCCACATCTTTCTTGGAAATTGGGACCAGATCCTTTGTTGTTTTGGCCAACTGGTGTCCCAGTCTCCAAATAATCAAACCTATATGACATAAGGTCACTAGCTAGAAAATTTCTTTACTCCCATGGCTATCACTTGGTCCGGGGAAAAGGGGGGTTTTTCCCCCAAAAAGGGGGGGGGTTTCCCCCAAAAAAATTTAAAATTTTTTTAAAAGGGGGGGGGGCCCCCCCCGGGGGGGGGGGGAAAAAAAAGGGGGGGGTTTTTCCCCCCCTTTTTTGGGGGGGGGGGGGGTTTTTTGGGTTTTTTTTTAAAAAAACCCAAAAAAATTTTTGGGGGGAAATTCCAAAAAAGGGGGGGGTTTATTGGGGGGAAAAAACGGGGGGGTTGGGGGGGGGGAAAGGGGGGGCCCAAAAAGGGGAAATTTTTTTGGGAAAAAAGGGGGGGCCCCTTTTTAAAAAAAGGGTTTTTGGGGTTTTCCAAAAGGGGGTTTTTGGGGAAAAAGGGGGGGGGGTTTTTTTTTTTAAAAAAAAAATTTTTGGCCCCCCCCGGGGGGGGGGGGAAAAAAAATTTTGGCTTTTTTTAAAACGGGGAAAAAAAAAGGGGGGAAAAAAAAAAAGGGTTTTTTTTTTTTGGGAAATGTTTTTTAATTTAAAAAAAACCAAATTTTAAAAAGAAAAATTTTTCCCCAAAAAATTTTTTGGTTTTTTGGGCCCCCCCCAAAATTAAAGGGGGGGGGGGGAAAAAAAAAAATTTTTTTGGGGGAATACGGGGGGCCCCCCCTTTTTTTTTGGGGGGGGGGGGGGGAAAAAGGGACCTTTTAAAAAAAACCCCGGGGCCCAAAAAGGAAAGTTTGGGGGGGAAAAAGGGGGGGGTTTTAAAAAAAAAAACCCCAAAAACCCCGGCAAAAAATTTTTTTTAAAAAAAAAAGGGGAAAAATTTTTTTTTTTTGGGTTTTTTAAAAAAAAAAAAGGGGGGGAAAAAAAAAAAAATTTTTTTTAAAAAAGGGAAGGGGGGGTTTTTTGGGGGGGAAAAAAGGGGGGGGAAAGGGGGTTTTTCAAAGGGGGCCAGGGGGGGAAAAAATTTTTTTTTTAAAAATTTTTACCCCCCCCCCCTTTTTTTTTTTTTTTTTTTAAATTTTTTTTTTAAAAAAAAAAACCCCCCCTTTTTTTTTTTGGGGAAACCTTTTTTTTTGTTAAATTAAAATTTTTTTTTTTGGTTTTTAAAAAAAAATTTTTTTTTTTAAAAAATTTTTAACAAAAAGGGCCCTTTTTTTTTAAAAAAAAAAACCCCCCCTTTTTTTTTTTTTGGGGGCCAAAAAAAGGGAAAGGGGGTTTTTTTTTTTTTTAAAAAAAAATTTTTTTTTTAAAATAAAAAAAAAAATTTTGGGGTTTTTTAAAAAGGAAAAAATTTTTTCCTTTTTAAAAAAAACCTTCAAACCTTTTCCCCAAAACCCCCCCCGGGGGGGGAAAAAATAAAAATTTTAAAAGGCCCTTTTTTTTTTTTTTAAAAAAAAATTTTTTTTTTTTTAAAAAAGGGGGTTTTTCCCAAAAAAAAAAAGGGGAAAAATTAAAAATTTTTATTTTTTTTAAAAAAAAATTTTGGGTTTTTTTTTTTTTTTTTTTTTTTTAAAAAAAAAGGAAAAAAAAATTTAAAATTTTCCGGGGGAAAAAAGGGGGGAAAAAGGAAAAAAAATTTAAAAAAAAAAATTTTTCTTTTAAAAATTTTTTAAAAAATTTTTTTTTTAACATAAAGGAAAAAAAAAAGGGAAATTCCCCCCCCCAAAAATTTTTTTTTAAATTTTTTAAAATTTTTTAAAAAATAAATCAATCCTTTAAAAAAACCCCTAAAAAAAAAAAAAAAAAATTTTTTTTTTTCCTTTAAAAAAAAAAATTTTAAATTTTAATTTTTTTTTAAAAAAAAAAAAAGGGGGGTAGGTAAATGCTGAATCAGTGGGCAGGCAACCCCAACGTTTTTCCTTTGGGTGGAGGGAGTAAAAGAATCAATATGTAATCTATAATTGTAAAATTTTTTGTGATGGGACAGATTGTGGGGGGTTTCTTTAAAAGGAAAAATATGAATGTTGTTTACATGGGCCAATCCAATTTTTTAAAAGGGGCAGGGAAAAAATCATGATCAAAAGCTTGGGAAAAAATATCTGAAAACTTTTCTGTGAACCCCCTTTCAACTCCCCGAATTGGGAAACCCTTTTCAATCCATGTAGTACATGGGCACTATTCAAAAAGGGGACGAAACCCCCAGGGGGACTGGTGATTGTTAGAACATGTTTGTCCCTTATCTCCCTTTTATTCACACCACCCGGGTTTTCAGGGGTTTTTAAGGGGTTTAGCAGGGGTCCTCTTTTTTTTCTGACGAAACGGGCAATGCTGCCGTAAAAAAACAGGGAACACTGGCACCTAAAAAATGTTAAAAATTTTAATTTCTTTACATTGGAAAAGCTATTGTTTTTGGGAAATCCCGGGAAAAATAAAATCATTGGCAACCACATTGCTTTCCCCCCCTCAAAAAAACCGGACATGTGAAACAACTCAAGGGGTTTTTAGGGGGCAAAAACCTTCATATTTCAGCTGCCTGCTTTTTAAAAAATGGGTTTAAAAATTTTTCACAAAGTTAATTTGTAGGGGTCCGCACTTTTGTTTTACTCTTCAGAAACTGGAAAAAAATTAAAAAAAATAAAATTTACCCCCTTTCCAACAAGGGCGTTTAGGTTTAAAACAATTTTTTTTTTTATTTCAAAATTTTAAACAAAAAACCCTAAATTGTTTCTTAAAACCCCCATTTTTTTTTTTTAATTCCTAGGGGGAAAATTGGGCCCACTCTGAGAAACCCCGGGAAAATTTTGGATAGGGTCAAAGGCCCCCCCCCCTAGCCCAATCCTAAACCACAGTTTTAACAGTAGGGTTGAGTTTGGGAAAAAACCTTTTCCCTAAAACCTTTTTTTCCCAGATGTTGGTGGTTTTTCTTTTCACAATTGGGAGACTTTCGTTAGTGGAGGGGCTTTTTCAGTGGACGAAAACACATGCAGAATTTTTCTCCCCTTAACCCTTTAATAAATTTAAGTTTTTGGGGGTCCCAAAAAACAATTTTTTTATAAATTTGGCCAAAAATGCTTTCAAAACTGAAAAAGATTTGAAAAAACCTTACGCTTTTTTTAAAGTTTTTTTTTTTTTTGGTAACCAAAAAAAGGGTTCCCATAACTTCAAAAAAAAGTTTTACCCCCCTGTTTTGTGGTTCTAAAACCCTTGGACTGTGATGCGGGCTTTGTAATTTCATGGGCCCAAAAAAAAATATTTAAACGTACCAAATTTTTTAAAATAAAAATAAACTAAAAGGGGGGTATTTACATGAAATTTCAACCGATTTTCTGGGAAAAAAGTCATCCAACCACAGCAAAGAAAATTTAAAAAACCAAAAATTTATAAAATTTTCTTACGTTTGTGAAAAATGAGAAATACAAAAAAAAAAAGGGAAATTTAACACGTTACGAAATTTTTTTATTTCTTGGGGACCAAAAGCTTTTGTTTGGGGATGAATAGCTTCAAAAAGCCTTCCCGTATATAGAGATAGTCCCCCATGCATTACCAGGGGGGATTTTGCCCCATTTTTCCACACAAACTTTCAAAAACCCTAAGGTTTCCCTGGGTCCCATTTAACTCTTACTTTATTCCTTCCTTTGGGTTTTGTTTTTTTTTTGATCAGGGGGATTTTGGGTTGGAATTCTAGCAGCTTTTTTTTTTTTCCTCTGTTTAAACCGTTTAGAAATTTCCTTGGCCATGTTTTGGAATCATTTTTCTTGCTGAAAAGTCCAAACCCCATTTTTATCTTTAAAAATTGGGAGATGTCAGAAACTTTTTTTCCCGCTTGTCTCAGACATTTGACAAATTTAATTAAAATCTTTTCCCTCAATTATATGAAGTTTGCCCGTGCTTGATTTAAATTAATTTTTACTCCCTGTAAAAATTTTTGTGGGAAACCTGGTCCATGTGCAATTTAAAGGTTTAAATGATTCTTTTATTTCCGATTAAAGATCAACCCGTGCTCAATGGAATCTTCAGTAGGTTTTGGAAAAATTTTTCTGCAAACCAATGCCAAACAGTTTTGTTTTGCAACAATAAGGTTGCAAAGGTCTTGAGTCAGCTCATTGGTTTTACCCATCATGAGATGTTTCTTGTGTGGCACCTTGGTAATGAGACACCTTTTTATCAGTTGAACCAACTAATATTGTTTTTCAGTAAGTGCCAAAATTGCTTTTTTTAATTACTGATAGATTTCAGCTATTGCCATGACTTTACATGCATTTTGGCACATTTCTTTTATGTGTTCAATACTTTTTCCCTGTGTCATTTCTCGATATTACACATAATTTATGGACATCTATGGTTTAATTTCTTTATCTGTGTGGATTGGATGGGTTGTTAGTGTGGGCTATGTTTGCTCTACTTCCCAGCGCATATGCTTATTTTATGGGACTCCATAGCATAGTCTCCTGTATTATTGAGTCCTGCAGGAAATGTGTATGCAATTAGAAATAGTGCAAACGAAGCTCATGCTGGGCTACATCTGCTCTATTTTTCTTTGTGGGTTGCCGACGACGGATACCTGCAACATATGCATTAACGTAATATGAACCCACCCTTAATGAGACTTCTGCACCTGTCCAAAGGTATTTTGTTCCACACCTCGTGATCAAACTGCTCCAGCTGTCTCAGGTGAGAAAGTGTCTTCTCCTGACTGCATGTTTTAGCTTGTTCCACAGATGTTCAATAGAATTTAGATCACATCTCACAGAAGCCTCATCAGAATAGTCCAATGCTTTGTTCATAGCCATTGAATGTTTTAGTCTGTGGGTCATTATCCTGCTGGAGGACCTATGACCTGTGAGTGAAACCAAGCTTTCTGACACTGGGCAGAACATTTTGCTCCCGAATGCCTTGTTAGACTTAAAATTTCATTATACCCTGTAAGATTCAAGATAGCCTGTGCCAAATGCAGAAAAGCAGTCCCAAAACATAACCGAGCCTCCTTCATGTTTCACAGTAGGTACAATGTTATTTTCTTTATATGATTCATTTTTGAGTCTGTGAACATGGAGCTGATGTGACTTGCCAAAGAGCTCCAGTTTTGTCTCATCTGTCCAAAGGACATTCTCTCAGAAGATTTGATGCTTGTCAATATGCATTTTGGCCAATTCCAGTCTTACTTTTTTATTACTTGCTTTCAACAGTGGTTTCCTCCTGTTGTCTAGTATGAAGTCTATTTTGGCAAAGACAGCGGCAGATGGTTTGAGCTAACATCGATGTTCCTTGACCTTGAAGTTCACCTCTAATCTCTTTGGAAGTTGTTTTGCGTTATCTGGTTATCATTGGTATTATCAATTTTCCTCTTGCAGACACATCCAGGTAGGTTGGTTACAGTCTCACAGACCTTACAGGGCTGTACTGATTGCAAGATTAAAGACACCATGTGTGGCTACACTTTAGTTTAACGTGCCATTAATATCAAATAATTTTCAGTCTTTTTTCTGGGTGCCATTAATTTTGTTCATACTAGTTTCATTGTATTTTGTTTTTTTTTCACTTTTCAGTTGAACTACAATTCAAACACAGTGTCTGATTTTTCACTAGTTGATTTTCACTATATTTAATTTAATTATCACTTTTGACAATTTACAGTTATTTCGGTGACCAATGTGAGCATTTTTTCTTTTTTCTTTTTAGGAAAGGTACCAACTATTTTGTCCATGTGTGTTTATGCCCATACATTATTCACGACCATGTAGTAGCTCTATTTTTTTTCTGCCTTCCCTCTTCTCTAAGGACCACCAGTCTTGATTGAACAGGTCGAAGAATGGAAGGAAAAATGTAGCCTGACCAAAGGAAATCACTATTTATATGACCTTAGTTGGCGTTGTACCCACAGTACAACAACATAGAGTGAACGTAACACTTCACTTTGGATGTTAAATGCTGCCCTTTGTCGCGCTCTACTCTTTCTAGTTGTGTGCATGTTACAAAAGTGTATCAAACACCTTTAAGTCATGGGCTTCATAGGTATCAGTCAAATCTGGGTAAAATAGCATTCCCTATAAGAATCAAGACCAGGGACAGGATTGCAACTACCACAAAGAGTCCATTCTGCAGGGACAACCACCAGTACAATGACATGTTACCTAGAGCTTTGCAACTGTGGCAGCCTATTACTGACTGCAGCAATGACCACGTCATGGATGACATCAGAGGTATTTCGGTGACCAATGTGAGTATTTTTTCTTGTTTTTTTTTTTAGGAAAGGTACCAACAATTTTGTCCATGTGTGTTTATGCCCATCCATTATTCACGACTGTGTAGTAGCTCTATTTTTTTTCTGCCTTCCCTCTTCTCTAAGGACCACCAGGCTTGATTGAACAGGTCGAAGAATGGAAGGAAAAATGTAGCCTGACCAAAGGGAAATCACTATTTATATGACCTTAGTTGACGTTGTAACCACAGTACAACAACTCTACTCTTTCTAGTTGTGTGCATGTTACAAAAGTGTATCAAACACATTTAAATCATGGGCTTCATAGGTCTCAGTCAAATCTGGGTAAAATAGCATTCCCTATAAGAATCAAGACCAGGGACAGGATTGTAACTACCACAAACATTCCATTCTGCAGGGACAAACACCAGTACAATGACATGTTACCTAGAGCTTTGCGACTGAGGCAGCCTATTATTGACTGCAGCAATGACCACACCGTGGATGACATCAGGTGTATAACTAGGGTGCCATAGCAAAATGAGATGGGGTCCCCATCACCTAATGACAATCAACTAAAACAGCAGCATAGGCAACAATAAGTAAAAGTATAAATGATACTAAATCACAGAAAACAGAAATAATAATCTAAATGAATAAAAGGATCTAATACACAAATAAATGCAAGACTATCACTGAGAAAGACATAATTGTGTATCCCACAAAGATTAAAAAAATAATTTTTATTAATTCTGCACTTAAAAACTTTAATAAAGCACTTTTCATACACTATCCCTAACAAAAAAAACAAAAAACAAACCTTACCTAATCATAGGGCAGACGCCCTAACAAGGGCGACCCTATACACGTGCCTTTCCATATACAACTGAAGCCCCAAACTTCCCTCAAAAATACTACCATTAAGGAAGATAAGACCAATAGTAGTACTAAATTTGAATTTCAATTCCACATGATCATTATAGTACCAAAATCAAAAACTGAAACAATGATTAAAGTAGAACAATGATAATACAGTTAATAATAAATTTCAATTCCATTTGGATTCAATTCTGGAAATGAAATTTATGAACTGTATTATCATTGTTCTACTTTAATCATTGTTTCAATTATTGATTTTGGCACTGTACTGATCATGTGGATTATCATTGTTCCTACTTTAGAATTAAAATTTATTATTAATTGTATTATCATTGTTCTACTTTAATCATTGTTTCAATTATTGATTTTGGCACTGTACTGATCATGTGGATTATCATTATTCTACTTCAAATCATTGTTTCAGTTTTTGATGTTGGCACTGTACTGATCATGTGGATTTGAAATTCAAATATAGTACTACTATTGGTCTATCTTCCTTAATGGTAGTATTTTTGAGGGAAGTTTGGGGCTTCAGTTGTATATGGAAAGGCACGTGTATAGGGTCGCCCTTGTTAGGGCGTCTGCCCTATGATTAGGTAAGGTTTGTTTTTTGTTAGGGATAGTGTAGGGAAAGTGTTTTATTATAGTTTTTAAGTGCAGAATTAATAAAAGTTATTTTTTAATCTTTGTGGGATACACAATTATGTCTTTCTCAGTGATAGTCTTATAAATTATACTGCCACATATCAGGTAACCCACATAGTAGTACTAGATAGCAGAAAGCCACGGACTACTTGTCCCCTATAAAAAGAGACAATATTCGTGTACCTAAGTGGAGCCCCCTCAACCTCTGTGCCCCATATTTTTGATGCAGCCAGAAAACAAAGTGACAGTGAACTGGCAGCATTAGAATGGTGATGAAAACTGAATGTCAGGATTTTTTTTCGATTTTCAGCCATTTGATTTTGACATTTTGGGACTGGAAAGCTTTAATCTGACTTTCATTCAGGAATTTAGGGCTTCATGTATGAAAACTGTCTAGGTGTAAGATCTTCTTTGTGCCCCCACTTGTTCCCCTTTCATTTCATATTGTTCTCTGGAAAAAATGAAAGGGAACCTAGATGGTTGCATGGGCAACAAAGAAAGTCTTAGACATAGACAGTTTTTATACATGTCTCCATTAGTTTTTTCCTTCTCTAATACGGCATGGTATGCAGCATAATATAATTCTTTTTCTCTCTTATTCATAAAGAATGTATGATATGGAAGACATACAATAGTTCCCTATGCATTTCTTTGGGTGTCCTATTATGGCTTAATGTGATACGACCGTGCTCATGAGGCCTTATAAAAATATTGGAAAATGACTCAGTACAAGGGATAAAGCCACCGCCTAATGGTCTAAGTGAACTCCATCTACCAATTTGTAATTAGAATCCCGGCACTGTTACAGTACATTGTTTCCACTAGATCAATAAGGGTCAGCTAGTGGCTCAAAGGACACATGTGGAGCTCTTGTGGGGTTCAGACCTGTTCATACACCTTCTATACAGATGGCTAATTTATTACATTCTGTACTTATTATGGTTTCCTATGCAATGACCACCTGCGGTATTCTTCTTAAGAGACTGCCAAAACCATCTCTGCTGATGCCCTGATGTAGTAACACAAGGGACAATGCACAGAATAGCAGATAATAGAGAACTGCACACAGATGTAGTTTCAAATTTGCAACTATAGGAGATGGGACTCACAACTGCATGAATTCATGCACCTATAAAAAATGGATGGTACCTCTAGGTGTACCCGATGTGGCAAGCATTTATGGTCAGATTATTCACATACAAAGCGACATGTATGATTGGGGCAGCGCCAGTATTCTTGTGTATATATGAGCAGACACAGTCCAAAATTAGGCGTATTTTGCAACGCCTGCACCACTTTGTACTGAGCCTAAGATGTGGGGGCGTTTTGGAGGTGTATCGCACTACACCCGTATGATTCTGCATATTTATGACTGTAGGATGGCAAAACTGGGTGCATTACTGCTGGAACAGGCAGACCAACATAAAAGTGATTATACCTGAGCATGAGTTGTTGTTGTGGAACTAGAATGCATCAGATCTATGACCCGCAATAGAACAGGTCCATACATTCTGGCACTTTCTACACAGCTTTAAACCTATTTAGAACTGGCCTCTATGCGCCTAGATCATACATGTCGCCCACAGTGTTGCAGCTTGTACAGTATGAATGCAATGGACAGGACAAGCAGAGAGATTATATTGTATTGTCTCCTTAGAGGGACAGGAGAGGATTACATTGAATACACATTTTAAGGGATTTTTCCATCTCATACATTTATGGTAAGTCATTATGATATACCATAAATATCTGTGTGCCCAGTATAAAAGCTTGACACATTGGTTACACCTTGGTGCCCACAGGAAGAAAGAAAGTTGTTTCGGCACTACTGTTAAAAATTCCAAAAACATTTTATTGTAAAAGATTCCCAAAACTAAAATCAAAAGTTAAATCTTGACGCCAACAATGCACACGCATCTTACGCATTTCAGGTCCCGCCTTGGACCCTTAAACGTAGCAAAGTGCGTGTGACACAATAACGTACTTATATAGTCAACGTCCAACGTCTAATTATATGTGTCTTCTTCTGTTACATTTAGATTTTTTTGTTTAATTTGCTTGATTTATTACATCTACAATGTTCTGTTTTGTATTATGTTGTGCTTTTCTGGCAAAGGATAATTAAGAGTTAATTTTCAGGTGTTCTCTGGACGTTGACTATATAAGTACGTTATTGTGTCACACGCACTTTGCTACGTTTAAGGGTCCAAGGCGGGACCTGAAACGCGTAAGATGCGTGTGCATTGCTTGGCATCAAGATTTCAACCTTTTGATACGAGTTTTGGGATGTATGCAATAAAAATTTTTGGGAATTTTTAACCGAAGTGCCGGATCAACTTTCTTTCTTCCTGTGGACATTATACCTGTAGCCGAGTGGTTTCTTCCGTGCACCGGTGTTCAGTGACTCAGGATCTGCAGGTGAGCGAGCAAAACGTTCAATTGTACTATTGGGACTGTGTTCAGGTTACACCTTGGTGCACCATCCACTTATTCTGGGTGCATTTGTTAATCCCATCACCTATAGCTGCATATTTGAAACCATAGATTAGGCCTATACAATCCATCCCTTAATCTTGGGCACCTTTCCTCCAGCTCCCTATTATCTACTATTCTATGCATAACTGTATGAGATGGTGCAAATCAGTGATGGTTCATATCTGCATTAGGCTTCCCTTTGCTCTAGTTCATTTTTACATTTTTTTTTATTTACATTAAAGTCAATGTAATGTGTATTCATTTGCATCTATTTTTACATCCATGAAAACAGATCCGTTAAGTTTTCGGTGCACGCACAGACTAATGTCAGACATTAAAGAAAAAAAATTATCAACTTTTAACAGAAACAAACTGATGCGAATGAAAACAAAAGTACTTGTTATTTCAACAGATCCATTCAACAGATCAGTTAGGCCATGTTCACATGTGCCTTGGGTCATCCATTTTGAACAGAAGCAATGGACACCCTCCTGAAAACAGGAATGAACTGATGCAAACTGAAGTCAAATTATCCGTTTATTTGATGGTTCCTTTCAACAGATACTTTTATATCAATTTGCATCCGTTAAAAAAAGATATTTTTTTTAACCCTTTAAAAGGGTGAAATTCCTCTGCATGTGCACAGAACATACAATGGATGTAAAAACGGATGCAAATGGATAGCCATCTGTTCACCACTGACTTGTCAGATATGTTTTTTTGGAACAGAAAAAGTAGAGTAGCAGTCTATATTTTTTCAATTAAAAAAATGGAGATCTGATGGAACTGATGCAAACTGAGAGTTTGAAAACTCCACAGAAATTAATGGACATTTTTTTTCCCAAACAGAACAGAACATCGCAAAACACCACACTGATGTGAATCAGGCCTTAAAGCGGTTGTCTCACTACATTGATTCATCTTACCTCAGTCCTGTTCTTTTGGTTTCACTTTGTATTCAGGGGCGTGTTTACTGGCTGCTACTAGGCTGCAGTAGAAGCCAGGTCTGTAGCTATAGCAACCAGTGCTGGCAGCCTATCAGGATAGATTAAACAGGTCTGTAGATATAGCGACCTGAGGAGCTGATGCAGCCCACCCAAGAGGAGATATCTCAGAATAGGTAGGACACTGTTAATGGAAACATATTGCAAAGTGAGGGGTATCCAGCCTCTTATATTTGATGGCCTATCCTTAGGCCAGTGTTTCTCAACTCCAGTCCTCAAGACCCACCAACAGTTCATGTTTTCAGGATCTCCCACAGAATGCACTGACAGTACTTATATCACCTGTGTCAGGATCTCCCACAGAATACATTGCTTTGTTGACTTTTCTGTGGTCAGGAGATAAAGAAGATGATATCTCCTCTTACAGCAGACAAGTTTCCGTCATGGCCATCTCTCCTCACCTCTCCCTGCTTTCTCTAATATTTTGTTGCTCTAAAATGCTGTCAGTCATTCACGTTGACCATGGTGAGTCACCTTCTGCAGAGTCTTAGCTAAATGAGAGACTTTCAAAGTCCATTACTAGAGATAAGTAAACACCCTTTAGAGTCCCGCAGCCTGAGTACAACACTTTATAAATCTCTTGCACTCGTTGTCAGTGTAAGGGTATGTTTACACAACTTATTTCTGGCGCATTTGCACGGTTGCATGCGAGTAATTTCAACAAGAAAATGACGAATAGTGCCCAAGGCAGATTTCTATCTCCTATACTTTATTATTTCACTGCATGTAAACGCCTGTAACAATTGATATGTCAATCCCTTTCAGGTACGCCAAAAATTACAAGAGTAAAATATGCATTGTGTGTATTTTACATTGTTTGGGCATATTTCAGCATTTATTTCGGTGCAAGATATGTGCCAAAATATGCCGTGTGAACATACCCTAACAAGAATAGCTAAGAACACTAGAACTGATGTTTCATTCACTGCTATAGACCTGCCCACAGTCTAAACAGCATGTGGCTCTGTGAAACTGCATGGTGAGGAAACCCCTTCAAGGATAGGTCATCAAATTTGAAAGACTGCATAACCCATTTTCTTTTCTAAGGTTCACAATGCCTATTTCATTGTAGGCCAGATGTTGGAACCTTAGATTAGCTGTTATTGGCTGTTGCATCTAACATTCATTTCAATAATAAAAAAAACTTACTCTGCTTTCTATTGAAATCAAAGTGTTGCTAAACTATGGCATATGCATACATTTTATGAAGCCACACTAACTTTGTGTGCCACATACAGTACCATTGTAAGGTACTCTATTCTCCCCACAATGCAATGATTCTAGGGTAATAAACCTCCATGATATGGCATTGCTCTTTTCACAGTTTATAAGAGAAGATTTTACACGAAGAAACAGTATGGTCCCAAAGCCATAAGATAGAACTGTGTGTCTGTGTCTTAACAGTTAAGGCTTGAACAAATATATCTGACTTGTCACCTTGATCCAAAGAAACACCACTTGGAAAAGCTCAATGAGGCAGGAATGGTCCAACAGACAAAAGGTCCTTTCCCTCCTAAAATACACCTCATTGGAAAACAGTCTAGAAGGAAGATGGTTAAACTTCTAGCAATGATCACTTGTAAAATATCTAAAATGATTTCCAAAGCACAGAGAACTCTCTCAAGTGTCGTTTACCTGGCCAGTCTGTGAGTCGCAAAAGTGACAAATAGCTAACAATGTTCTTTTCCTCACTTGTTGCTTGTAGTTTAGAATCATTCTGTCATTGCTGTAGTGTTGTGTTTATCAACTCCAGTCCTCATGTTTTCAGGATCTCCACAGAAAGTACTGACAATTATATCACCTGTTCAATACTGAAGAAACCTTGAAAACATGACCTGTTTGTGGGTCTTGAGGACTGGAGTTGAGAAACACTAATGTAGTGGAAATCATCTAAGCATGCACTGACTTCTTGCCAAATGATGGTGGGCTTCTGATTATTCACAGCAGTAAATCTGAACAAGCAGAGCTCAAGTGTAAAGTAATAAGGGAGGTACTATTCCAGTAATGATACAAGAGGGTGTGTTTCAGAGGACTTCCTTAGCAGCTCAGACTTGCACATCTAAACCGCAGAGTCTGATTACAGCTGGTGTCACCATTTTTTTTTGCATACATTGCATTATTGGTGCCACAAAATTACTGCTCATTTAAATATATCCTAAGAGTATGTTCACACCTTTTGCATACAGATTAGTCCCATTACATAATCGCTAATCTACGTCCATACCGCCCAATGATGGAATTTCACGTAAAAAAGATGTGACCTGTCACTTTTTTTCAACATTGTGGATTTTAAATCCACAGTAAAATAAATCTGTGTGAAAAAAATGTGAACTACAGCACAAATTCTCATTTGAAAACAATTGAACCCAGATCCCACACCGCTGTCATGCAGATTCAGATATGAAATACATGTAAAAATACTCTGTGTGAACATAGGATAAAAAGCGTTAATCACCCCACCCCTCCTCTCTTAGGAGATTGCTCCAATTCTCTGCTACTAGGTATAAAACAATAAGAAAAAGCAAACTACTAACAAAAGACTTAAAGGGGATGTCTCACTTGGACATCTTGTTTTAAGTAAAAGTTAATGATCAGCTGATCATCACAGGTCGAACTTCGGAAACTTCCAGAAATAGGAGAGGCTACATTTGCTAAAGAGAATATGTAGTATTAAATTCAATAAAGAAACAGGGACTGGCAAGAGGAAGTTAACTGCAGCATTCGTTTTCTCTCTCCCACTGATATTGGCTGACGGACAATCTCAAAAGGAAGCCTGTTTCAGGTGGTGCTCAGCCCAAACGGTAATACTTGCAAAGTTCAATACACGAAGGAAAGGTATAGGCGGCACTCACCACTTCAGGATAAAACTTCTTTAATCCACTTACAAATACAGCAGCATAACATCTGGACGGATGGCCACAGAAACGGCAACGACCATTTCGCGCTATCCAGCGCTTTGTCAAGGCATAATCGGAAGTGACGACAACTCGTCTTCTAATTCCCTCCTCACCGGACGCAGCCGGTTACAATACATCAACACAGTGTCAACAAGGCATATACTTCAAAAGCTAAATGAAACATGTTACAAAAAAAGAGGATAAATCATTTCTATCATTGAGTCCTAGCACGCCTAGTGCCTCAGTGCGCAATATCCATTGCGCTTCCCTTTGTAGGAGTCTTGTACCCAATAGCCAATCCTCTGTATGCCTGCAAATGTAACCACACAGGAATCATTATTATGTACTTCACTCAAATGCGATAAGAATTCGTGAACATTTGTATTCTACTAAAACACAAAAAGGTGCTCCTAGATTTTTATCACATTTGAGTGAAGTACATAATAATGATTCCTCTGTGGTTACATTTGCAGGCATACAGAGGATTGGGTATTCGGAAGGTGGAGTCGATCGGCATACGAGACTCCTACAAAGTGAAGTGCAATGGATATTGCACACTGAGGCACTAGGCGTGCTGGGACTCAATGATAGAAATGATTTATCCTCTTTTTTTGTAACATGTTTCATTTAGCTTTTGAAGTATATGCCTTGTTGACACTGTGTTGATGTATTGTAACCGGCTGGGTCCGGTGGGGAGGGGATTATAAGACGAGTTGTCGTCACTTCTGATTATGCCTTGACAAAGCGATGGATAGCGCAAAACGATCGTTGGCGTTTCTGTGGCCATCCGTCCAGGTTTTATGCTGCTGTATTTGTATTTGGATTAAAGAAGTTTTATCCTGAAGTGGTGAGTGCCGCCTATACTTCTCCTTCATGTATTGAAATATGCAGTATTACATGAGGGCCATTAAAGAGGACCAGATGCTGTTTCTGAAATGTCTGTTTTAGTAAATCTTATTGTTCCCAATAAAATAACAATTCTGGAGCATCTTCTCCTATAACTCTCTGTTGTGCTGTTCTTTTGTTATTCCTCCTAGAAATTCATTACCAAACTGTCAGATAGGTGTTACCAATTGGACTTGTGTCCCTGAACAGTTAGGTATTGCCCAATCAAAGCTGATAGCGTTGGAAACTAAAATAGTAACATCCATCTGACTGGTCCAGTAATACATTTATAGAAGGAATTACAGAGGAACAGCACAACACAGTTATACATATAGCAGAGTACAGCTTGACCGTGATATCACGTCTTTTCATGTTATCTGTTCTCATCTGTAAACAAAGGCCATTGAAAAGCTTTGAGAAAGTAGAGATAACAGTCTGTGCCATGATAGCACAGTGCAATATCTGTTCTGTTTAGTTCTATTCATCTGTATAAGATGCTGCAGAATTGTTATAACACAGGGAACACAGGTATTTACTAAAATAGACATGCCAGGAGATGTCACAGGTAGTGATCGAACTAGAAAAGTTAAGTCCTAGTAGAACTTCTCGAATTTTTAGAACTCGATCCGAACCGAACATTTTACTGTTCGTTCAAGTAAAGTTCTAGTTCGGCACGCTATTTTCAGTTTCGTTTTCAGCGGCTTTCTGCAATTTTGCCGCCATCCAATCACCTTTTTGCACTTTTGGCGGCCATCCAATCAGTGCAGAGCACAGAGAATTATCTAAAATGTCATTATTGAGGTTAAGGGCTCTCATTGGCTGCTAAAATCACATGACCATGTTATATATACTTCACTGTATTGCCTTGGGAACACCATTTTCAGCTCACTCTCTGTACTGTACAGACTGTTCTTAGTTAGATAACATTTTCCTCTCCATAGACAAAAATAGTTAGGGAGTTTGGTATTGTTGGCTGCATCTTTCCCACACCCAGAAGCTGTTATTTGGCGACATTTGCAGGCTCACATAACACCTAACTCAGGATGCAGGGCACCGTAGCATCTGCTACCGCTGTACCTCCTATAGTTACGCCCCTGCTTGCAAGCTGTCCTCATCTTTTCAGTTAGCCATTGAAAGGAATGAAGTATTGTAACTTCTCAATTTGTTTCTGTCACTTTTAGAGCCCAATTTTCTTCACTAAGTTGTTCCACATATGCAGTTTACTGTTATGGTTGGTAATTCCAGCTTCTCACCTGTATAGGTATAAAAATTAACCAGAACATATTCTCCTATAGACTTTAATGGGGTTTGAATTTCGAGTTTGAATAGGACTTCGAACCGAACTCACAAAAGTTTGTGGTTCTAATCGAACTAGAACGTTTTACTGTTCGCTCAACACTAGTCACAGGTTCTCTTTCAATGACTGACCAATTCTGTAATACGTAGAAGGACCAGGCCCAACTGTTGATTGTGGCTTTCCACTCTCTCTAATGTGGGGTCCCAAGCGGAAAAATTACCTTATAATCATAAGAGATATAGACCAGGTTGTCTTGATGACACAACCCATTTAATAGAATGGGCAAGTCAAGGATTCATACTTTTTGTAATAAGTATATGGAAGAAATAATTGAAATATTCCAGCACTAATTACAAGAAAAGTCACAGTGTTGCATAAATTTCCATTTACAAGACCTGTAATAATGCACCACTCACCAGGGATGTGCTTGAGCATAAATAACATGACACAACATTTATAGGATAGCGTGTCTTTAAGCCCCAATGCCATGCATAATAAAGCAGACACCGAGGGCTAGTGTGATTCACAGTTTGTTACTGCACATGTGATTTGCTCTTACGCCACTTCATTACCTTCGAGACATATTAAAATATATTGCACATTGTTCTGAGGCCTGAGATAATCCGCTCTTACAGATCTCAGGCCAGTGAGGGGCTATGTCATTATGACCAATAAAGATGCAGATAACAGGTCCTGTTCTTAAGTGCTTCACCCATGCGTTCTGCAGTAGACTGGACAAGGGATGTAGGAAAAATTACATTTCTCCAAATGAAATATCTTAGGGTCTGAGAGGATTTGGCTATAAGTCTCTAAGGGATTCACAGGCTCTGTTGCAGCAGATTTATCTAAGCATACAGATGCAGTGGAGTTTGTCGGACACACAGAGTTGAGGGTATTCTATGGTTCAGCCCATAAACACACCACCATGCAGTGGTTTTGCACAGAAGTGCAGGTAAACCCAGTATATTACCATTAAGAATAACCAAATCAGCTCAGCTACATCTGGAGATTTTGATGCTCCTACATGGAATTCCTAAAGTGCACTTATCACAAAAATAATGATCATTTCATGACATGTAACAACGACAACGGTTCAGTATTTGGCATTGGTTCCACTTGGTATCCTTTGTGAAACAGAGTATGGCAGATTTTAACTCGCTCTGGCACTTATTTATGGAAGTACAGAGACACATTCCCGGAATATATGCATTATGTGATGATAACAGACATTTATAACCCAGAATATAGGAGCGGGGCAGCCTTAAGTGACATCAGCAGATCAAGCCTCAGCGTCAACCTACTTATAAAGATAACCTTCCACATCACTGGTTTCCTAATTTCCAGGCCACTGCATAACCACTGGATCAAGTGCTTTCCAAAAGGCAATACATACATTTTCCACAAGGAAGAGCCCAATGCAGTATTTCTACCTATACCCTCTAATGAGCGTAAACAGCATTATAAACTTACCATTATATAAAATCGTGTAAGTAGAACCCATTATGAAAATTTGTATATTATATATAGTATTTTCCTTCATATATTATGTATGTACTACACCACTGTACCATCCACTGACAGCGGATACTACATCTGCATTATGTTAATCCCTTCACTGTTGTCTGTATGTGCTGCATATACTTAAAACCCTTCCAGACGTATTTCCAGCTATCTAAAAACATACACAGACTATTAAAAGAAAACAGCCCGGAGCATAAACAACCACCATAGATCACATTATTTGGCTAGAATGGCCAAGGCAAAGGACGTAGGGAAATAAAACAAGACTGCAATATAAGAAAAAATCACTCATTTCTAAGAGGTTTATAATGGCCTGATTTCTTCACTCTTCTAATAGATTTATAATCATCTAGGATAATTTCAATATTAGCTATTGTATAGCAAACAAAAATATATGACTTAATAGAATAAAATAATAAAAATATATACAAAAACATAAAATAAAATACAAGATTTAAAAATATATTTATATAAATATATAACTATATAGTAAATAAAGTAAAATAAAAAATAATATAAATCTTTATATTCTATTCAGCACACAGCTGACATTTAACTACTAAGTCACCCTCTTAGCCATGTTCCATAGACAAAAAGTCACAAGAAGCATTCACCTCTTGCAGTGATGGGACTGCATATCAATGGTATAATGCTACTTCTCCAAGTCTCCCATCATCCCCTCCCTCCCACAATGGTCTGCCTCACTCTGCATTACATTACCAAGAAAATGTCATATTTGATTAGTCAGCAGAGTAATGGGAAGTAGATTTCGTAAGGTCATAAGCTAACAAGTATTTATCCCCACAGCTTTTATTCTCAGAGCACGGAAAAGACGAATGGTACATTCTCGCCTTCACTACTACTATCCTGGGGTCTGGTCCCATTTATGCATAACTTCAAGAAATACTTACAGGCGTTTGTTACAGCAAAACTGTTGGCTGTCTCAATGTTGTCCACATGAGGAATCAAATTAAAAAGTGCTTCGGACTCGTTGGGGCTGGTGTTATGGAGAAAAATTGCTAATCGAAAAGCAGTGTATTCCTGATCTGTATTTCGGATGAAAAGCCCACCTAGGGAGGGGAAGCAAATATTTAGAAAAGATGTCATGATACATATACATTGAATACACATAGAGGCTGCTTTAGTATGCAGGTGCAATAGAGGCTGCCAGTATTCTGCTCCATTAATTACAGCCATTGATATGTGACAAGTGGCTGGAGTTGCAGTTGTCTCACATTGCACATTACAACAAATCACAGCTTGGAAGCAGGACTAATGCTTACACGGTATTTAACAATATCATTCAATTCATTCGCCTTGTACTATTACAATTCACTGCTTATAAGTCCCAAGTCTGGAGGGCATTGCTGTATGTGCTGTAACCTATGGTCACTATACATTGGTCATATATGCACAGCATCCACCATATCTATTGCTCTCTTATATATCACCCAGTATACATAGTCCAGACAGTCTGGCCATTATTAGGAGAGTTAAATAGTGTACTGTGTCCAGTTCAAGGAGAAGCAGCTTCTTATTATACCAAGAGCACAAAAGTGACTATGCTTGCAGAATCTCATTAACACCCTCCTCTATAGGAAGTACACAATGCAGTGCAAAGAATTATTGGATCCCCACTCTCTTAATGGTTAATATAAAGTAAGGCTGAGCCTCTATGTAATGGGATATATAGGGATGCAGTGCATGCTGCACAACTTTCCAACTAGCTGTAATGTGGAGGTAGCAGAAACCTACAATAGCGCTGCTACTGCAGCATCCACTCAGCCCTATAGATATAATGCAGAGGTGGGCATGTAGGCCTGTGGAGCAGGTTGAAGTTACCCCTAGGGCAAATGTCATTTGATGGATAAGGATATAATCATAGACACTGGTTTGGAAACTATGGAGCAAAAACTCTTGAGACTAGCTCAGCTGTCAATCAACTGGCAGAATGTGCAAAGAGGTTGTGCAGCAGCTGTGTCATGCTATGCCAATGATATTAATAAGGTCTATGACCAAGTTGTTAACAATAAGACACCTGCAGCTTGGCTTTGATCTAAGTTTAGTCATGCAGTGAACAGTCAGCTACTATGCCCAAAGCACCCATCACTGGCATGTCTTACCTATCTGCACGCTGCTAGGAAAGGCTCCCATGGCAATGCCCCAAAATCCAGAGAATAACAAAACAATCTGCTCGCAAATAATCCGCATCTTCTCTTCCTCTCTCTCTCTCTCTCTAGATGCTAATGAGAAGCATCGAGGCTGCAACCACAAGCAAAGGAAAGCAATGCAGTCGCTGCCAGTCTAACAATCCATGGTGGGCATGATGCTTCCCGCAGTCTCCATAGCCCCGGGAGAGCTGATGTCCGGCTGGAGATGTTTGCACATGCAAGATGGTGGAGTTGGTGGTGAAGGCTGCACTGAGGGATGAGACATGCGCTATTATATCTCACTCTGCCCCCATCACACACAATAGCAATCCCAGCACTGCTGTCTCCAGCCCTCTGCCTCGTTCACTGGCTTACATGTAGCATGAATGGGATGCTGCTACTGCTGCTGATGCTGGGGATGGGGGAGGATGGGGATGGCACAGGGGGCTCACAAGGCAGACTAGTCTGGTCCTCACTGCTTGCACAGCCAGAGCTCTCTAGCAAGCAGCAGAGAGATCCACTGCAGCAAAGCCTCTCCCTGCTCCAGCAATACTAAGGGGGGAGTCAGCCTGGCAAGGGATTGAGGGGATGGGGGTTAGCCAAGGTCAAGTGTTCTGTCTACCCACACTAGGCACCAAGGATTGTTATATCCTTGGAGATGTGCAGTGATTTACACCAAAGCCTTTAAAACTGTTTGTTTGGTTTTTATTTGTTGTATGATTATAGTAACAGTTTCCCAATATACATAAATAGGAATGGAGGGAATGGTGAAGAAATGCTGTGGAGCACATATTTGGATAGTCTGATGACAGCCTGTATTCTGCAGTAGTGAGAGAAAAATTCAAATTCCCTGCATAGCATTTTGTTTGTTTTGTCATTTGTTTTATTGTATCATTATAATAACAGTTTACAAATATTCATAACCAGCAGTGGAAGTACTAGTAGAGATATGCAGTCTGCTGTGGACTAAATAGTTTGGATAGTCTGATGATAGCCTGTATTCTGCAGTAGTGAGAGAAAATGTCAAAGTCCCTGCATAATATTTTTTTTTTTGTTGTCATTTGTTTTATTGTGTCATTATAGTGACAGTTTACAAATATTCATAAGTGGAAGTACTAGTAGATATATGCAGTCTGCTGTGGACCAAATAGTTCGGATAGTCTGATGATAGCCTGCATTCTGCAATAGTACCAAAAAATGCATAACCACCAGTAGTAGTGAAGAAATACTGGAGATAAGCAGTCTGCTGTTTGGATGTGGACCAAATATTTGGATAGCCTGATGACAGAATGTATTCTACAATAGAAACTTAAAAAAAAAAAAACATTAAATTATCTGCCGAATTATTATGTGCAGTTATTTTATTACCAACAAGATCATCAAAACACATTGGTCACTCCTCTCTGAGGCCTATCCTGACAACACTGAGTTCCAAAATCTCCCCATCCAATTCTTTAAGCAGGACAAAAACTTTTGATACGTCTAATGCCTCATGTATGAAAACTGTCTAGGTGTAAGACTGTCTTTGTTGCCCATTTCATTTTTTATAGAGCACTATATGTTATGAAAGGGGAGTTATACTTGGTTGCTATAGGCGACAAAGTCTTAGGCCTAAACAGTTTATATACATGTCTCCCATAGCTTCAGCAAATGTAGGGTCCTTACAATGTTTCACCAATCAAACTCTCCTTAATATGCAAGTAGGGGCACATTTATGAATTAAATAAATATATAAAAAATTAAAAAAAAAAAAAAAAAAAAAAAAAAAAAAAAAAAAGGGGGGGTGGAAAAACAGCAGGAAGGGGTACAATGGAGTGTACATCCCGGCCATTTTCCTGGCATGCCCCTTTCAATGTCCAAACACAGCCCCCAAGGAAAGGGGAAAGATTTGGGGGAAAAAAACCAAAATTTCAATATTCGACAGTTTAGACTGTCGACAAAAATTTTTTTAACATGCGTAAAATTTTTGAAAAGGTTTTCACCATTTCCTGGGTGGGCCTTTCATTGGGGAGTGGCATAGAGCAGGGTGGGTGCTCATTCCCATGATCCACTCGGGGGTTTTAACCGGGAGTATAAAAGTCAGCAGGTAAGCTGATATGGGGGTTACCCCCCGGCTACCTTCAACCCTTGGGTGAGTCCTGCGGAAAACCACAGGGTGAACTTGCAACGACAGTAAGCTGACCCTTCCGTTGTTAGAGCCCAGACGGGCAGCGTTTTGTTTTAGTTTGGTTTGTGCATGCCTTTTGCCGTTGACTTTCTGTTGTTTGCTAAATAAAATACGAAGGCCCGATTTTTCACCTGAATACGTCTTGTCTCTCCTGAACACGTAAAGCCCACGATCCCAGACCCGCAAAAAGCTCCCATGGTGGGGGACGCATGGGCAAAATAGGGAAGTACTCTTCTGAGAAGAAAAAAAAACGTATGTCCGGGGTGCAAGAGCTACCGCACGGCCAGCAGGGGGCGGCTAAAATGGATGAGTTGGGAAGGCACTAATTCAAGCCAACGCTAACCCCAGCTATGGCAGCCAGCCAGCAGAAAGCGCACGAAGAGACCATCCGGGGCGCAACTGAGACGAATCGCCGCTAATTGAGACCCACCAGGCCACGGTGAAAGAGCAACAGCAGGAAAACCACACGCTGCAGAAACCCAGCAACAGACCCTGGTGCAAGGGCCCAAAAAGTACCAACAAGTGCTGGTCCCCCACCCCCGCCGTTGGGAAAGGGGCCCTGCGAAGATGTCCGGGATGACGAATCGGGCCTACCGGGGGACCTTTGAGGGGATAGCAAGAGAGAGCAGCTGCCGGGGACCAGTGGGCGATGTCCTGGCCCCTTCCTAATGGGCGAAACCCCAAAGGGCCCTACTTCGACCTGCGTGCCCAAAAGACGCCAAGGACTAAAAACAAACTCGGGGGGAGCCCCTGGCCCGATGGGGGTTTCACCCTGGCGTTACGGGCCCAGAGAGTACAACCCGGGGAGTTTAATCCGGCCAAGCCCGCCGGGCAAAATGTTAACCTTTTTTTTTTCCCATTACCAACAATGGCTCAGCCGGAGACCCAACACCTGCCGGTGGTCGAGCGGGGGCCGTGACCGTTTTTTTGCGGCCCTTCCCCATCAAGCTCCAGAGGGGCTTTTGGGGTACACCGCCCCCAAAACGTGGACGAGTTTGGTCGCGTTGTGGAACGGAAAGCGCAAAGGGGAGTTCCTGCAGGGCCTACATACCCCGGGGAATCCGCAGCCCCCAAACCCGCGGAAAGGGACTGCTCCGTCCCGAAAGGGGGTTTTCCCGGGTATAGGAAGGGGGGGAGAGGCCACCTACCCCAAAACGGGGCCCCCTGTTTCAAGGCCCGGGACCCCTTAGTTGCGGCGATGCCAAGGACGGGGACAGTGGCGCAGTTTGCCCGGGCAGGAGGAACCCATGGATGGGGGGTGGGGAGGCGACCCCTGGTTTCCCCGGGCCGCATATTCCACCGGGTCGCTGCGGGAAAGGACCAAAGAGGGGCCCTTTTTACCATTAAGGGGACATTTGGTGCAGGCCCTCCGGACTCGGGGAGCTTATGACCCTTGTCAAGCCCGACGGGTGGCCCAAGCAACCTCCACCCCGGGAAATGGGGGTAGTTTGATCCATGGGGAACCAGGGACTACCCCCACCCCATACTGGCAATGAAAACTCCCTGGGGGGTCACCCACGGGGGTGGCCGGGAACCAGTTTACCTCACAGCGCAGTTATTGGCTGTGATTTTCCCGCTTTTTTTGGGACTTGTGGGAAATAAAACTATAAAATGATAATGATTACCTGCTGTAAATGACTGTGGCCAAACAAGGGTAATTAACCTTGCCTTTTCCCCTTGTGGTTTCCTGGCTGGAGACCCAGAGGAAACCCCCCCTGTTTTTTAGAACTCTCCCCCTTGCCAGTCTCGAGGGAATTTTGGCACAGAACATAGGACCCAAAACCCTGGGAAACGCTTGGAAAAAAGCGTAAAGGTCATTGATGGGAGCCCCGCGGGGAACCAGGGGGGGAGTTGGTCTACCCCACTTCGCCGTACGGGACAATTTTTTAAAACCGCGTGAGAAAAACCCAACAGGGGGGGGGGAGCGTTGGGGGGTACCCCAACACATGTCCGTATGATTTTAAAAGCGGGCACTTCCCATGTGTTGGGGGGACACTTGGGGCGGAGAAACAGGGGGGGGTGGAGCTAATTTCTACGGGCCCGGCATCAAACAAGGCAGTGGATAAATTTCTGTCTCCTGCCCGGGGTGTCAGGCCCCACCCCCCTAGAACCCCTTTTCCGGAGCCCATTGGTTCCTCTCCCCATTATGGGGTACCATTTGAGCGGATTGGCAGGACGGTGGGTCCCCCCCCAAAAAATCAGCTAGAGGGAAACCAATATCTTGGTTGTATTTGGGATTATGCCACCCGCTACCCTAAGCTATGCCCCAGAAATACCCCCTTTAAAAGGGGATACCCGGGGGAGCTGTTTAGCTATTCACCCTACGGGGATCCCCAAGGAATCCTGACCGATAGGGACCCCCGTTTATGTCCAAGGTAACCAAAAGCATGCCGCCGCTAAAAATTGCCCCCCCTGCGCACCTCCGTTACCTTTCCCCAGACCGATGGCCCTGGTCGACCCTTTTTAAAAAACTTAAAGGGATGTTAAAAAAGGTGGTGGACAAGGATGGAGGGTTTGGGGACCACCTTTGCCCTATCTATTTCGACCCGGGAAAAAGCCCACGGGCATCCACGGGGTTCTCTCCTTTCGAGCTGCTTTATGGGAGACATCCCCGGGGCTCCTGACATACCAGAAAAACAGGGAGCAGAGGAAACCCCTTACAAAGTGTCTAAGCATATACCGACATGCAGGACAGGATCGCGGCAGTTATCCCTTGTAAGGGAAAACATGCTACAGGCCCAGGAAGCCCAGCCCGGGTTTACAACAGGACCAAGAGTCGGTTTTTTTCAGCCCGGGGCAGGGTCCCTTACTTTTTACCAACTGTAGAGAGCAAGTTCCTAGCTAAATGGAAAAGGCCCCCCCTTTAGATCTGTGAAGGGGGAGTGAGTGAATTACAAGGTTTTACCCAGGAAAAAGAAAACCCTACCAAATTTGCTTTTTAACCCATCAAACCCGGGGAAGGACCGAAAAGCCTGTTGGCTGCAAGGGGAGTCGGGGGAGCCCCAAAACAAGGATTACCCCCCGTCCGTATCGCGGGGTCCTTGTAGGCCAGAGACAGGAGGTCCGGGATTCCTACAGAGGAACCGAGGGGGATCCTTTAACTGCCTCCGGGCAATTCATCCAACATACATTTCACCGACCCGGCCAAAAGGTGCGGCGAGACCCTAAAAGGGTGCCAGAAGCCCAGAGGCAAACCATTTCAGAAAAAGTGAGGAAAATCTAGCCCGGGGGTAATAGAGAAAACCCAAAGTGGGTGGGCCCAGCCCCCTCTGATTATCCCAAGCCAATGGTAGCTTGCGGTTTTTTTAAGACTTCCCCAAGTTAAATAAGTCCCAAATTTGATGCCTACCCCATGCCAAGGGTCGACGAGTGATCGGAGGTTGGGACCCCCGAGGTATATGCCACCTTTAGACCTCACCAAAGGGTATTTTAAGGTTCCCCCCCACAGATCAGGCCAAAGAGGAAACGGCATTTTCCCCCCAGAGGGAACTTCCAGTACGTCGTCCTTCCTTTGGTTTTTCATGGGGCCCCCGCGACCTTTTAGAGGTTAATGGACACATCCTCACCCAAAAAAATTTTCACCGATACCTGGATGATGTGGTGATCTTACAGCGCCGATTGGATTTTCCCTCAGGCTAAGGGGCAAGCAGTCCTAGACGCATAGGGGCCGCCCGGGCTAACGGCCAAACCCCAAAAATGGCAAAAAAAAAATAGGGCTAAGGGGCTCGCACCCGGGTATAAATTGGGAGGGGTATCAAAAACCCCGGTTTAAAAACTCGAGGCCATTCAAAATTGGCCTCAAACCGTGTCCAAGAAAAGTTAGACCTTCCCTTGGCATTGCGGTTACTACAGGGGAGGTTTGTGCCAGCCCCTTTACCAAAATTAGCTGACCCCCCCTCAAAAAAGATCTCACAAGGGAGCAAAATCCACCCCAGTAAAGTGGAAAACCCGGAGGGGGAGCAAGCCTTTCTGAAACTTAAGGAGGGGACTCTTAAGAGACCTGTACGGTTTCCCCTGATTTCAGAAAGGGGAATTATGTAAAAAGACGATCCTCAGAGGTGGGTTTTTAATTTCAGTCCTGTCCCAAAGGGTTAAAAGCGAAAGCACCCCGTCGGGTACCTCACCGAAACTGTCGGCGGCAGAAAAGAAAACTACTCGATTTTAAGAGGGAATGTCTGGCCTGAAATGGGCAATCGAGGGGCGCTGAGGACTTTATCTGGTTTGGGGAGGCAGTTTAGGGGGATCACGATCACTCCCCCCATTGAAAGGATGGCCCAAACAAAAAGGGAAGAATGCGGGGTGACCCGTTTGGGTTCCGGCCCTAAAAAAGATTTTTAAATTCTGGTAGAACCCCCAGGGGCTCAAAAAGCAAACGCAGACGCCTTTTCTAGATACAAAAGTTTCGGGGCACGGGCTCCGCCCCAAAGGGTTGACAGAGGGGGGGATATGTAAGGGGCAACAGCAGGAAGGGTGTTTTCAAAAGGGTTGTAAAACCCGGCCAGTGTCCGGCAAGCACCTTTCAATTCCAAAACACATTTCCCCCAAGGTAAGGAGCTTGGGGGGGAAGAAAGGGCCCAAAATTTAAAAAGGTGCAAAAGTTTAACTGTCGACATATTTTAACAGCAAAAAAATTTTAGATTGGGTTCAGCCATTTCCCGGTGGCCTTTCATTGGGAGTACATAAGCAAGGGTGGGTGCTCACTTTTCCCTTGACTCCACTCCGGGTTACCCGGGTATAAAAGTCAGCAGGTAAGCTGACTATGGGGTTTTCAACCCCTGGGGTACCTTCAAGCCTTGGGTGGAGTCCCGCGGGAAAACCCAGGGTGAACTTGCAGACTGACATAATGACCTTTTTATTTTGGCCCGACGGGCAGGCGTTTTGTTTTTTTTTTTGTTTGTGCTCCTTTCACGTTGTACTTTCTTTTTTTGCTAAATAAAAACAGAACCCTGAATTTTTTACCGGAAAAACTCTCTGTCTCTGCCTGAAAACTGAATCACAATCCCGAGCCCGCTAAAGCTCACAATATATTATTTTAAATATATATTATGTTGTGCCGGATACACCAGTATTTAGAGTTCTGCAGCTCCTAACGGTCCTGTTTGGCCAGGAACAAGACCCTATTTTCCTCAGAATTGAAGAGCTGGCTCCTCACAGACTGTGCAGAAAAGAATCAAAACAATGCATTTCCTGTCCACTCAAGGGACACTTCTTCAGGCTTGGATTTGGTTTTTTAATGGTCTTTTTGTCAGACAGTGTGGAATCTACTTTAGCATGTTTTTTATATATATATATATATAAAAATATATATTATATATATATATAATAACCGTTTTATTTTAAACAATGCCCCGTAAACCAAAAAAAAAAAAAATGAATGCCACGCAACTTAAAGCACCTTTAAAGGAGTTAAGAGGCAACCAAGTGTCACGTCAGACCATTTCTGACCATTTATATCAGCGTGGTCGAGTGCAACAAACTCCCAAAAGGGCCTGACCCCAAACAGCACGCACAGTATCATCGCTTGCATGGGCCAGGTTTTCATCTCTGCTGACGAGGCACAGTGGTCCTCAGGGTGTTCAGTGAGAAAGTCGATTCACTTTGAGCAAAAATGATGTCCCCCAACGATGCTGGGGGAAACAGGAGGACCTTTACATCAGCCGCCCGTTGTCACCAGCGAGTCTTTGGTGGTTGGGGTTAAAAATTTGGGAGGGCGAATTTCTCAAAAATCGGTCGGCACTTCGCCGAATTTCCCCCACAAAAATAAATTGGGGGCCCCAATTACTTAGGGACGAACACGTTCAAAACAGCTATTTCCAGGGTGCACAAGCCGCAGGGTGCTTTTAGAACGTTGTGCCAGCTTTAAAATGCAGGGAGCTTGGTTTTGGGCTTCATACAATGTTTTATTTTTAGTATGACACGCAATGACTGCCGCCGTCTTAGAAAAACGCTTCACTATAAAAATTCCCTGGGCACTTAAGAGGGAAAACTGACCCCAAAAAACTGAGGGGGAATGTAGCCTGATAAAGTCATGGCAGGACAGCTGGGAAAAAAACAAGCTGGGCTCAGGTGGAACATCAGTGAAGAGTGTGGAGGGGGACGGGGGGGCAGCCACAGCAGCATGAGATCAGAGAGAGAGAGGCTCAATGACATTCTAGGGGGCAAAAACAGGGGTAGGCCACAGAGGCACAATGACACAGTGTGGGGGGACGGCAGCAGCGCATAGCAGAGGGCACAATGACATTCTGGAGGTGGCAAAAACCGGGTAGGCCACAAGTGGCACAATGAAACAGTGTGAGGTTTCGGGAGGAGCCACAGCCAGTGAGGTCAACAGTGGCACAATGACATTCTGAAGGGGGCAAAAACGGAGTAGGCCACAGAGTGGCACAATTACACAGTTTGTAGGTCACGGCAGCAGCCACAGCGCAGCAGAGGTCAGACAGTGGGACAATGACATTTTTTAGGGGCAAAACAGTAGTAGGCCACAGGGGTGGCACAATGTCAGAGAGTGGAGGTGGACGGGGCAGACGGAGGGCAGACAGTGGGACAAAGACATTCGGAGGTGGCAAAAAAATGGAATGGCCACAAGGGGACAAAAAAAATTGGAGGTTACGGGCAGCAGCTGAGGGGAAAGTCACAATGCATTCTGGAGGGGGCAAAACGAGTTTGGCCCCCAGAGGGCACAATGACAAAAGTGGAGGGGACGGGCAGCAGATGAGGTCAGAAGTGGGACAAGGGGCATTTTGGAGGTGGCAAAAACAAGTAGGGCCACGAGTGGCACAATGACAGAGAGGGGGGGGACCGGGGGAGCACAGAGTCGGAGTGGCACATGACATTTTGGAGGTGGCAAAACGAGTAGGGCCCCAGAGGGCCCAAGACAGAGTGGAGTGACGGGGCACAGCATGAGGGCAGAAGTGGGACAATGACATTCTGGAGGTGGCAAAACAGTAGTACCAAGAGTGCCCCAAAGACCAGGGGAGGTCCGGGGCGAGCACATGAAACAGAAGTGGCACAATGACATTCTGGGGGGGCAAAAAAAGTATAGGCCAAGAGTGGGACAATGAAAGAGGGAGGGACAGGGCAGAACAGGCAGAAGTGGCAAATGACATTTGGAGGTGGCAAAAAGTATAGGCCACAAAAGTCACAATACAGAGAGTGGAGGTGACGGCACAGCTGAGCAGAATTTGGGACAATGACATTTTGGAGGTCAAAAACGTAGTAGGCCACAAAGTGGCACAAAGACGAGAGTGGAGGTGACGGCAGCAGCATGAGGGCAGAAGTCACAATGACTTCGAAAGGG